>RJWM01046159.1:0-12448 GCA_004363535.1 Dasyprocta punctata
GATTAAAAAATCAACCAACAACAAATGCTGGAGGGGCTGTGGGGAAAAAGGAACTATTCTCCACTGTTGGTGGGAATGTAGGCTGGTGCAACCACTGCGAAAATCAGTGTGGAGATTCCTCAAGAAGAGATTCCATTCAACCCAGCTATCCCACTTCTGTGCATTTCCCCAGAAGAATTGAAAACGTCATACCACAGTGATATACATGTACCCATGTTTATAGCAACCCACAATTTGTAACAGCCAGATCTTGGAAACAACCCAAATGCCCATCAACTAAGGAATGGATAAAAAAGTTGTGGTATTTTTACACAATGGAGTACTACTCAGCTATCAAGAAAGATTGCATTGAGACTTTTATCAGTAAATGGACACGACTTGAGACCATACTCATTGAGATAAATCAAACCCACATGCATAAATACCATATTGTCTCCCTAGTGCAAGAAACTGAAGTATATATGATCCAAAATCTACAATAAATACTGTGTAAGTGTAAGAAACTGCTCAAAGAACAAAAGTTATTGGGAAAGGGAAAAGGAGGAAAGAAGGAAGGGAAAAGGAAAAAGACATAAATCTGTATATATGTATATGTAAGATAATGAAAATGACTACACTGCTGAATGTATTAGTTGAAAAAGAATGGTTAACAGTCTTATGATTGGATCAATTTTACAAGTCTGTATCTGTTAATGTAAATGACTGTGTTGAAGGTAATAATACGCAATATTGCAACTATTGTCAAGTTCCTATTATCTTGTTTTATAAACCTATAGTGTTACTGTTGTGGATTTGCTGTTGTCATTTGTCTCCTTTGCTTTTTGCCTTTCTTTTATGTGTCTTTTTCTCTTAAATAAATATAAATAAATAAATTGGATAAAAGGTAATTTACATGCAGGGTTATTACTGAAAGGTATGTAGTAGTTCTTATCACTTTGCTTTTCTTCTGCTTTGAATAATCTAAGTTCATTTCTTTCTCCCTTACGCATCTTAGAGGTTTGATGGTATACTGAATTGTTTGATTCTTCTTCTTTTTTGTCTACTCTGCTAGTGAGGTTTCTTGTACTTAACATTTTATTTATCTTATTCTTCTGGGTGTAGGATTCCTTTAATATCTTCTCTAATGCTGCGTTAGTCCTCATAGTCCTTTATCTTGGAAAGTCATTATTTGTCCTCTAGGCATAAAGGATAGTAATCTAAGTCTGTAGGCACTGTTTTTCAGGGCTTAAAATACATCATTCCATGCCTTCCTGACCTTTAAAGTTTCTGCTGAGAGAGGTTTTTCTGACGGATTTGCTGTTATAACTGACTTTGCATTTCTCTCTTGAAGCTTTCAATACTGTCTTTGTTCTGTACTTTAGGCAATTTAACTATAATATGACAGGGAGAGGTTCTTTTTTTGCTCATGTTGAAGAGTTCTAAATGCTTCCTATACCCAGACGTTCATATCCTTCCCATGGTTTGAAAAGTTTTCTGATTTTTCACTATTTTTATCTATTTCGCTAATAGATTTTCTATTCCTTTAGTCTATACCTCTGCTCTTTTGTCTACATCTAAGATTTGTGTTTGGTCTTTTAATTGTGTCCCATGGGTCTTATATGTTCAGTTTGTATTTTTACTATTATCTGCATGTGATAATTAATCAACTTTGTCTTCAAGCCTTAGATTCTTTCTTCTTGATCTAACCTATTGGTGAAGCTTTCAAGCTTTTACTTGACTGTTTTTCATTTCTAAGACTTGTTTCATTCTTTTCCAGGACCTCTCTCTCTTTAATAAATTGCTTTTCATATCCTCTTTTGTCTCTCCTAATTCATTTGGCAATTTAATTGCATCACCTCTGAATATTTTGTCAGCATTTCATTCACTTTCCTGTCTTAGGATTTCGCTAGTGCAGAGTTTACAATCTTTTGGAAGCGTCGTGTTGCCTTGTTTTTTCACTGCTTGGGTTTCTATGTTGATATCTGTGTACCTACTGGCACGGATATCTGTTCCAGTTTTATGGAAAGTCTTCTTAGCAACCAGTCGTTTCTTGAGGGCCTGATACCCAGTACTACTCAGAGAAGAAAATCAGTTACAACACAAAAACACCAGACATAGAAAAAATAGTAAAACCCAATTAACAGCAACAACTACACCAATAACAGTAAAAAAAAAAAGGGGGGGGTGCAGGATTAACTAAAATGTTCCAAGTTTATTTTTTTTATATTTATTTATTTATTTATTTATTTATTTATTTATTTTTGGTACCAGGGACCAAACTCACAACCTCATGCCTGCCAGGCAGGCGCTCACGCCACTGAGCTAAATCCCCAGCCCTATTTTGTGAGACAGGGTCTCCCTATGCGGTTCAGGCTGGCCTTGAACTCACTTTGCAGCCCAGGCTGGTCTAGAACTCACAACAATCCTCCTGCCTCAGCCTCCCATGTGCCACCGTGCCTGGCTCAAAGTTTACAAAAGTAAAATAATTACAAAATAATTTTAAAATGTGGTATGCCCATCAACTGAGGAATGGACAAAAAAGATGTGATGTTTCTGAATAATGGAATACTACTCAGTTATAAAGAATGATAAATGGGACACCTTCATACTTAAATGGATGCGCCTTGAGAATATATTTATCAGTGAAATATGTAAGTCACACAAATGTAAGCATCGTATTATTGCACTTGTGTGACAAACTGAAGGAAAAATTATGTATATGTTTATATATATGTATATAAAAAATAAGTTTAAGAAAAAAGAATTCACTGAGATTTTGATAGATATTGAGGTGAATCTATAAATAAGTTTAGAGAGAATAAATGTTTTGGTATTTGTCCAATTCACATACATAGTCTCTCTTCACTTATACAGGTGGCATTTGAGTACTTCTGATCAGTTTTTATAGTTTTTAGGATACAGATAATGAAGGTATTTTGGTAGATTTATACAGTAATGTTACTTTAGGCTTTTTTGTGATGTTGTAACTCGCGCCTTTACAATTTTACTTTTTAATTGTTCATTGCTTGTATATGGGCCAACACTAGATTTCTGTATACGGCTTTGTGACCTTGTACCATGACCTTGCCAAACTTGCTTGTCTGTTTTACTGGTTTTTTTGTAGATTCTTTGTAAATTAAAAAAAAACTTTAAAACATGGTAGAAAAAAGGAAAAAAACATAAAAATGATAAAGATGAAAAGAGGTAAGAAAAAGACAAAGAGGAAAATAGATAATTAGATAAAAGAAAAAATGAGAAGAAAATGGAAAAATAATGAGCCCCAAATTCTTCCTAGCCAAGGTACTTGGATTGAAGAAGCTTCTCTCCAGATCCTCTAACACTGGAACCCACTAGGTATGGGAAGCAGGCGGTTGGGGGAGGTACCTGTTGAGGCCTATTGTAGTTCTTCTCAGTTCTCACCAACAGGCAGTTGCCATATGCAGGCTGAGCTCTGCTCCATATTTCCCACCAGGCTGACTAAGGGTATGTTGTCTGTAGTAGGGCTGATTTCACTCTAGAAATCTGTGGTATACACACCCAGAGCAGCCACTAGCCCCAAAGTACTTCCAAGGTATGTGGGCCAGGCAGGCAATCACTTGCTCCAAAGACCCTGTTAACTGCTCCAAAGGCTCTCTGTCTGTGTATGTAGGAAGTGTGAAATTTGAAGCCAACAAAAGCCCCAGTGAACCTTGGTTTGTAGACAGGGAATGTTCCAGAGGCCCTCAGCCTATGAAGCCATGAGCATGGCAAATGTCCAAATGGCAGCAAATCCCCAAATGCAAAAATAAACCCGAGTTCTGTGCTGGAAATGGGTTGTCTTACTTTCTCATTGCTGGAACAAAAATACTCAAAACTCTTACAAGTTAAAAGAGGAAAGGTTTATTTATTTTAGCTCACAGTCTGTGGAGGTTTCAGTCCATAGTTGGCTGGCTCCAAGGCAAGGTGGCATCGCATAGAAGCATCAAAGAGGAAAAACAGCTTGTGGCATGGCAGGCATAAAGCAGCAGTCTGCTTTCTCCTTTCCCGTTTTCTTCTATCCAGGCTACAAGCCTATTGGTTGGTGCCAAACACACTCAGGGTGGGTCTTCCCTCTTTGGTAAATTCATCATCCACACCCAGAACTGTGCTAAACCAATCAGTGGGCTGATCCAGTACCACACACCCATGATCCAGGCACTTCTAAAACTCCCACCTACGAGCTCATGAGGCTTTGGAGAACATCTAAATATAAGCCATAAATGGGGAAATCATGAAAACAGAGCAATCTTCCAGCCTCAGTCTCAATAGTGTTAACTGCTGGCACTAAACTACAAGCGACTAGTCTCACTCTTCACCACAGAGGGTGGAAGCACAAACCACTGGCCCCTTCATGGCTTGCACATGGGTTGTTTAAATTTCTCAGGGGATCTGTGACAGACACTCCCCATCTCCACAACATCCAGTCACAACATCCAGAGACAGTGAATTGTGACTATTCCATGTTTGTATTTACAGTAGTTTAGTCCCTAACAATAGCCCCCTCCTCAAGACAGCTTCTAGTTAAGCTCTCTAAAACAATGCAAAAGATGTAATTTTTCTCTAAAGCCAGCTGGTTATACAGGAATCACCAACGCCAAAGCAAATCCCTGTCCTAGATGGAAAGCTTGTAAGAACTAAGGGTTTCTCCCAGAGCAGGCTTACAGGTACTTGCAGCACTGGGTCTCCCTCTCACCCTCAATCCAACCCCCAAGCCAGGGTTGGTGCTATAGATTGCTTTGTGCTTCTCTGAGTTGTTTTCTACTTCTTCATGCTTTTTAATTTTCCAGCCATCTTTTTGATTCCTGAATTTTTCCTCTTTTTTTCCTCAGAATATACGTTCTCCTTTGTTGCCCTGACTCTTTTCTCTTGAAAAGTTGTGTGAAGGGTATGTCTATTCTATTCTGCCATTTACTACAGAAGTTCTTTCTGGTTTTTTTTTTTCCCCAGCTTTTTAGAATTCCAATTTGACTGTTCTGCAGTTTTTGAGTGTATCCCTTTGAATACTTTATAGTGGATGCTTTACATATACTACATTATTCATATGTAATTTACCATTCCTGTATTTTACCAGTTCAAGGGAAAGTACAGGAAATTTACCTCCCTTTATGTCCCTTTTCCTATATTAATAAAATTATCATCTTCTCCTACATGCATTGAGAAACACATTCAGTGATCGAACAAAAATTTGAAAACTAAAATATGTAAATAAATGACAGGAAATTCGATTCAATTTACCTATAGTTTTGCCCTCTATATGCTACATATTGTGCTTCCTTCCTTCTTCCTGTTCCAAAATTCCTTCCAATACCACTTCCTTTCTGGCTACAGAAACTCCTTTATCTATTCTTCTAGGAAAGCTCTGCTAGCAACAAAATCTTAGTTTTTCCTCACCTGAGAATGTCTTAATTTTCCCCTCTTTTTTCAAGGATACTTTTCCTTGATACAGAAGTGAGTTGACAGTTCTTTTTTCTAGAACTTGAAAGACAATACACTTCCTTTCTTACCTTCATGGTTTCAAATTTTTAACATATGTAATCTTTTGAATTTGGTATCCCCACACAAATAATGCATTGTTTCTCTCTGGATGCTTTCAGGAATTGTTCTTTGTACTTAGTTTTCCGAAGTTTGACTACGAAGTGTCTTGGCATAGACTTGTCTGGGCAACTCCTGTTACTCACTCACCTTTAATCTGTTTTATGCCTTTGGCGCCCAATTAGGAGACTTTACAGTCATGCTTTCTTAGAACATTTTCTCAGCCCTTCCTCGTGTCTCTTTCTGGCACTCTGATAACCCAAATGTAAGGTCTTTTGTTACAGTACCAACTGATCCAACGCTCTATTCATAGTTCCAAAATGTACTTTTCTTCCTGTTCAGATTAGATAATTTCCATTTTTCTGTTCTCACATTCAATGATCCATTCCTCTCTCCACTGTTGTTGGAGAACACTGGGTTTTCAATTTCAGTTACTATATTTTAAAAATATTTTTATTGTGGTAAACTATATCTAAAATTTTACCATTTAAATTATTTTTAAATATACAACTCGGCAGTATACAATACATTCACAACGCTGTGTAACCATCACCATTCTTCATTTCCAGAATTTTCATTATTCCCCCCAAAAACTCTGTACTTAATAAAAAACAGCTTTGTCGCTATCAATTTGTCTACTCTAAGTATAAACAGAATGAAACAATATTCATTCTTTTATATCTGGCTTATTTTATTTAACATGTTTTCCAAGTTCATTCATTTTGTAGCATGTATCCAAACTTCATGATTTTTAGGGAACAGAGTTTTACTATGTTCCCCAGGCTGATCCCAAACTCCTGAGCTCAATCAATCCTCTTGCCTTAGCATTCTATCTACCTGAGACTACAATCATGAGCTACCTGGCTAGAATTTCATTTGTTCCTAAGGTTAAATAATACTCCACTGTAAGTGCATATGTCATTTTGTTTTGGTGCTACTGTTGTTAAGATGAAGTCTTATTATGCTGCTCAGGCTGTGCTTAAATTCATGGGCTCAAGTGATTCTCCTGCCTCAGCCTCTTGAGTAGCTGGGACGACAGGCCTGCAACACTGTGCAAGGTCACACATTATGTTATTCTTTTGTCAATGGCCATTTGGATTGTTTCCAGCTTTAGGTTCCTGTGAATAATGGGGCCACGAACATCTGAGTGTAAGTAGCTGAGTCCCTGCAATTCTTTAGTGTATATACTTATGGATAAAATAGCTGAATTTATAGTTATCTAT
Organism: Dasyprocta punctata; assembly: GCA_004363535.1. Lineage (NCBI taxonomy): Eukaryota > Metazoa > Chordata > Mammalia > Rodentia > Dasyproctidae > Dasyprocta > Dasyprocta punctata. The sequence goes on from RJWM01046159.1 coordinate 6,753, forward strand.
TTTTGATACAGTTTTCTACTATTCCTGCCTCATTTTATATTCTCACCAGCAATGCAAATGTGTTCCAGTTTCTTCATATCCTCAACGACACTTGTTATCGTCTGCAATGCTGACACCGTCATCCTAATGGGCATGAAGGGGTAACTCCTAGTGGTTTTGATTTACATTTCATTAATGATTGATGATGTTGAGTGTCTTTTCATGCACTTATTGACAACTTGTATTTTTTTTTGGAGAAACATCTATTTAAGTCCTTTATCCTTTTTATTTTTATTTAGTGTTAGGGTTTTATTTAGTGTTGGGGCCTAACATATCCTTTTGTCTATTTTTTTTTTTTCTTTTTGCAGAACCGGGGATTGAACTCACAACCCTGCACCTGCCAGACAGGCGCTTAAGCCACTGAGCCAAATTCCTGGCCCTGGTTTTTTGAGGCAGGTTCGCACTATGTAGCTCAGGACAGCCTTGCAGTCGCATTGTAGCCCAAGCTGGCCTCAAACTCACAACGCTCCTCCTACCTCAGCCTCCCGAGTGCTGGGATTAAAGGCGTGCACCACCACGCCCGGCTCCTTTTGTCTATTTTTTGAACTGGAAAGTTTTGTTTTGTTTTGGTTGAGTGATAGTTCTTTATATATCCTAGATGCTAAGCTTCTATCAGATATACAATTTAGAAATTTTTTGTCCTGTCTATACTTTTTAACAAATTTTCTAAAAAACAAGTTTACAGAAAAATTAACCAGAAATTAAGAGTCCTCACATACCATTCCCCACCTCTCCCCCTGACAGTCCTTCCTATTATTCATATCTTATACTGGTGCGGTGCATTTGTTAAACTTCATGAACTGAAGCGGGACATAGTGGTGTATGCCCGAGGGTGAGGAGGGGAGGTTGCTCAGTGCAAAGCTCTTGGGTTCAATTTTCACTTCCGCAAAACAAAAAATAAGTAAATAAATATTTAAAAATTGATGAACCAGCCAGGGATTTAGCTCATTGGTTCAAGCACTTGCTTGGTAAGCATAAGGTCATGAGTTTGATCCCCGGTACCAAAAAAAAAAAAAAAGAAAAAATTGATGAACCAATACTGATATTAACTAAGGTCACTAGGACTTACTCTAGGTGTTGCCCATTTGATGGATTTTAATGTAGAATGTCACGTATCCAGCATCACCATATAATACACAACAGTTTCACTGCCCCAAAAACTTCCATGTATCCCCTATTCATCCCCTCTCCTCCCAAATCCCTGGTAACCAATGCTCCTTTTTCAGTCTCCATAGTTCATCTTCAGAATGCCACGTAAGTATAAACATAGTCTGTAACATTTTTAGATTTTCTTTCACCTTGCAATAACCTTTCAAGTTTCCTCCATGCCTTCTCAAGGCTTGATACGTAGTTCTTTTTTTTTTTTTAATCATTGAGTACTATCCCATTGTATGGATATATTGCAGTTGGGTTATCTATTTACCTAATGAAAGACATCTTGATTGCTTCTAGGTTTGGGCAATTATAATTAAGGCTGATATAAACATTTGTGTGTAGATTTTTCTGGGGTCAGTTACCATATAATTTGGTTCTCCTTTGTAACTTTCATTTCTCAAGTGAGACCTTATATTTTTTATTAGTTTCAAGTGGGCTCATAATTGCTTGAGCATTTATATGAGTGCTTTAAAATTCTTGACAGAATACAACACATTTCAGTGTTTGCTTCTCCTGTCTTTTCTCAAATATTCCTGATTCCTGTGAAGATGAATGAATTTCTTTCACTGCAACATGGTATTGTAACACTTTGGATCCGAGGTTCTAGTAGGCCTCCTATGACATTGCTGCTGCTAGAAAAGGATGGCATTGTTTCATTGCTGCTACATGGGTTGGAACTCCGATTTCTCCATGGCAGCCTTCACTGACACCTGAGGAGGGCAGGGTCTTTGATACTGGGAGGCAGGGGTGGGTATGCAGGCTGTCCTTTTCCTAGTCCTCTGCCTAGGGTGGGATGTCTTTTCTGAGGTCTTTTTTTTGGCTGTGCTCATTTTCATTTCCAGGTGCCAGTTATTCTAGCACTCTGTCTAGGATATATGGAGAAAAAGAAAATACAAAATCTCACTAATATGTTCTTTGTGTCTTGAGGTCCCCAACTAGTTTTCCTACTTCTATCTACCTTTCTTAAATTTGTTCTATATATATACTCTTCAGAGCTTCTAGCTGTATTTAACAGGAGGAATAGGAAAAAGTAGGTCTACTCTGTCCCCCCAGAAGTGCCTTCTAATAGGCTTTTTTAAACAGCTATACCTATACTAGGCACCGGGAGAACAGAAACAGTACTGAATTTCAAGTTCAGAAGACTGGGTTCAAATCCTGGCTAACCTGGCAGTCCAGAGAAATCAGCTCTTATCTGAATGCTATAATTATTTAACCTCTTAGAACTTCAGTTCCCCATATAAATGGAAATAACATCGCTAGTTCACAAGTTGGAAATGATTAAGTAAGATTATCTTTAAAGCACCTGGTAGTAGAACATTAGTACACAGTTTGCACTTACTACCTCTGAATCCATGTGTATCAAAATGGTTAAGGTAAAAATTAAATGATTTTTAGACCCATTAGTTTTCAACAAGCTCTGAAGCAGTAATTATTTATTCTCCACCTCCTTGTTTTAAAGTAGGTCCCCATCCCAAACTAACTCAAGTGAAATACATATGCAAACTAAAAGTAACCTGTAATTTCAGTGTAGAGATGAATTTATCTTGGTTTTTCACTTCTTGTTCTAGCTGGAGAGTATTCTGGTTTCTTTCAGCTTCAGAAACTGGAGCCCCTAGACCAGAACGATGTTCTTTGGTGGTGACCTAATGGAAAGAATAGAAATATACAGAAGCATTCAATTTAAAATGGTTGTGATTTTTCACAATAATCAATAAACTTTGAAAATCAGTAACATACTTAGATACATTTTCAATAGCCATTAACTATGTCCTACCACAAGAGAATGTCAAGCTTTATTGTCTTAAAATTATTTTAAAAACTGGGCTGGGGATTTAGCTCAGCAGCACAGTGGCTGCCTGGCAAGTGAGAAGTAGTGAGTTCGATCCCCAGTACCAAAAAAAGCCTTTATTTATGTTTTTCAAATATAAAACTATGATACTGAACATGGTTTTCAAAGACATGCTCTAGCCTATCATTATTCTAAGGAGACACGAGTCAGTAGGAAAGTGAGCTGTATTCCTCTAGGCCTGTGTCAATACAGGAACCATTAGCAACACGTCTGCTGTTGCTATTGTATGTCAACAAAGAGGTTTTTTACCCATATCACAAAGGACTAAATCCCCTACTGTATAAACAATTCCCATAAATGAGAAGAGAAAATAAATACCATAACAGAAAAACTGGTAATGACATTTGGACATTCACGGAAATGTTCAATCTCAACCTTTGGGAGAGAATACCAATGAAAGCAATACAGAGGTTCCCTATTTTAACCATCAGTTTGTCAAAGACCACTGAGTTGGATACAAAACTTTGCATCTTTACACATCACTGGTGGTAGTATAAATTGATACAGTATTTGTGCAGAACAATTGCATTTAAAACCTATTAATGGCATAAATACACATAAAGGAATCTTGTTTAAATGTAAATTGTTATTCACATTAGACTTCAGATTCTGCATTTTGAAGCTGTCCTGCACTCACAATTTGGTCAATACCTCAGTTTGAATTTCAAGGTTTCATTTAATTAAAATGTAAAGCTGATCAACATTCAGAGTTTTTCACATCAACTTTGTTAGATTTAGAAACACCTAGCAGATTAGTAGAGCACTCTCCAGCGCATGTCTGGGTGGATGATGGCAGAACGGCCTTGGGTGCTATGTATGATCCTTTGCCTATTCTTCTCTGGAACTGTTCCCCAGCTCTGCTTTCCAGATGTCATGAACTGAGCAGTTTTTCTCCATCCAATACTTCTACCAGGATGTTTCTACCTTCAAGCCAGCCAACCATGAACTGAATCCTCTCAACTCTGAGCCAAATTAAAACTCTCTTTTAAATTGTACATGTCAGGTTTGTGTCTCAGTGACAGGAAAGCTGACTAATATAGAAAAGTGGTACCAAAAGTGAGGTCATTGTTCTGACCCTACCTGACCATGTAGTTTAGAAGCCTTTGGAATTGGTCTATAGGAGGAGTCTGGAGATGTGGGCTAGAGAAGGCCTAGAATGCTACAAACAGAGCCTGATGGGTGATTCTGGTCAGAGCTCAGAAGCCTAGAATGTTAAGAGGAATATGGACAATAAAGGCCACCCTCAGGAGGTTCCAGTTGGGAACAAGAAGCCCACTGGCATTTGGACTGAGGGTCATTTATATTGTGTTCTGACAAAAAATCTGTCTATGTTTTCCCCATGTCCTGAGACTTTATGGGAGTCTGACGTTAAAGGTGGTGAACTAATTAATCTGAAGGAGATAATTTCAAAACAACTCAACATTCGGGCTGTGGCATGGTACTGCTGATTGTTTAGCCAGATTTATTGTGAGAACTGGAGACAAAAGGCAGAGCAAAAATATTTGAAAACTTACATTGTGGCCAGAAAGAACCAAGTATAAAGCTGGGGTGAAGGAGGTGTGGCTGCTAAAGAAATTACTGCCACTAAAAATGAACAAACAAACCAAACAAAAAATACTTTATAGAAAGATGAAAAGAAAGATGCCTTGAAGGCACTCATGAATCAGTAAGATCCCCAAGACCTCAAGGATGCAAAAGCATCACCCTTTCTTTTGAGGACAGAACCCTTAGGATCCCTGCTTCAGAAGGGCTTCCTAGGGAATTGGTTCCTTGGAATTCATTTCAACATGCTCAGCCATCCAGGCACTTAGGAGGCATTGAATCCATAATCTAAGAGAGCCTGGCTACTCTTTCTATGAACAGCAGACCTTGGCATCGTCCATGTGATACTGGTTTTATACGCATGCGGAATGCAAGAGTTGTGGGAGTCAGGTTTCCACAAATACTTCCAAGGCCAGGCAAGGAACTCCTAAGAGGACAGTACCTATAGCTGTGGTGCAGTGGAGACCTTAGGAAGTCAGAGATGCCAGGAATGTGAAATGTTAGCTGAGAAAAACTGAATCTGTGATGGAGCCAGCCCTAAAAAAAGGCCTTGTAGGCTGTAATCAGCAAGGCCATAGGGGTTGTTTGGTGTGGTGGTGCATACCTATAATCTCAGCACTCGGAGACTGAGGCAAGAGGATCACTATGAGTTCAAAGTCCACCTGATCTACACAACCAGACCTTGTCTCAAAAAAGCAAGGCCGCCGGGTGTGGTGGCGCACGCCTTTAATCCCAGCACTCGGGAGGCTGAGGTAGGCGGAGCGTTGTGAGTTCGAGGCCGGCTTGGGCTACAACGCGAGCACAAGGCCGGCCTGAGCTACATAGTGCGACCCTGCCTCAAAAAAACCAGGGCCGGGAGTTTGGCTCAGTGGCTTAAGCGCCTGCCCTGGCAGGTGCGAGGCTGTGAGTTCGATCCCCGGTGCCGCAAAAAAAAAAAAAAAAAAAAAGCAAGGCCACAGGGGTGGGGCAATCCACGTCCTTTGGAAATCGCACTTACCACTTTGTGCTCCAGATGCTGCACATGCAGCTATATGACTGAATGTCTACCCTGCTGGTTTTTGGTCTTGCTTTGTTCTGATTCCTTTTCTACCTCCCATCTCTTTTGAAATGG
>RJWM01046160.1:0-12451 GCA_004363535.1 Dasyprocta punctata
AGGAGAAGGAGAAGGAGAAGGAGAAGGAGAAGGAGTAGGAGAAGAAGGAGGAGGAGGAGGAGGAGGAGGAGGAGGAGGAGGAGGAGGAGAAGAAGAAGAAGAAGAAGAAGAAGAAGAAGAAGAAGAAGAAGAAGAAGAAGAAGAAGAAGAAGAAGAAGAAGAAGAAGAAGAAGAAATAATAACAAATTTGTGTTGGGCTGAGAATCTAGCTCAGCAGCACAGCACCTATCTGGCAAGCATGAGGTCATGAGTTTGATTCCTGGTACCAAAAAACCAAACAAACAAAACCACAATATTGTCTAAATTGTTTTTAATTTTAAAAATAAAAACTTAGAGAAAAAGAAAAAGAGAATGTTTATTAATTGTTATTTAGATCCAATTCTTCTTGTCGAAATACATTTTTTGTTTCTGCTTGAAAAAGATAGGTCTTGAAATCTTTAATTTCTCTGTAATGTTTTCTAGTTTTCTGTATATAAGTCTTGTAAATTTTGTGATGAGATTTATCACTATTTCATATTTTGATGCTCTTGTAAAAAATTTGTTTTATTTTTGTTTCTCACCGTTAAATACAGTTGCCTTTCAATAAAAAAATAAAAATAAAAAATAAAAAAATTTGAAAACAGTATGATAATATGGACTATATTTTTCATTCACTAATTTATTCAGTCACTCAATTAAATATTTTAAGCAATTATATTGGTTTGGAAAATATTCAAAGTGCTGGAAATACAAAAATAAATAGAACATATGATCTATGATTTCAAAGAACTTATTCTCAGAGGGATAAAGACACAACAGATAATTACAGTAGATTTATTTGAATGTTATAATAAAGGTATAAACAAAGCCCTGATAGACTCAACAAGAAAAAGTTGATTATTGTTGGAAGAATACAAGAATTGTTCATTCAACCTCCACAGAATATCATATCTTATCTAACAAACTTAACAAGGCATGTTCAATAATATATGTATAAATTTAAAATGATTTGTTTAAGTCAATATTTTCCATTGCCTTTTAAATTAATCAAGTGTTGAAACATTTTTTAATGTTTTGAAACAACGTCTTGCTATATTGTTTAGAGTAGACTTGATCTCTTGGGATTCATCCATCTTCTTGTCTCTTTAGTAGCTTAATTATATAGCACCCATCATACTTTGCACTGAACATAATTTTTACTTTGAAAGATATGTATCAATTAAACTAACCAATGATAGAAACCAATGACAGAAATCCCCACCATTCCCAAGAAAATCATTGACAGTTTATTTCATCAATAAATATTTGAGTCTGTCCCCACATGGTATCAACATTCTAGATTTCCAGTACAGTCAAAAAGAAATCAGTTAAAAAAAACAGTGAAGCATGGAACTTCTAGCTCTGATTTTCATATGTTGAGTACTGTATGTTGTTGTTGTTGTTTGGTACCAATACTGGGAATTGAACCCAGGGCTTTTAATCTATAATCACCATCCACTATTAACTTAATATTTATTTATTCATTCATTGATTCATTCATGTATTCATTTATTATTTATGTATTTGAGACAGTGTCTTGCTAAATCACTCAGTTACCCAGACTGGACCCAAATTTACTTCTATCTTAGCTTCCCAGTTTATCACTCATTCTTATAGGCAGTATAATCAATAAATACCATAAATATTTAAGTTTTTAAAAGATATATTGCAGAAAGAGGCACAATATCATTATCTCCCTTAAGTTACCTTCCCATACTTACAGAGACACACCATAGCATTCTTGCCAATTTTGGAAGCAGTTCTGGAAGTCCTCATTCACAAATGTCTTTTAGTTGCACTGTCATAGCTTCCTTGATGTACTGAATCAATTCCAACTATGTTGGAGACCACTATGAAGGGGCTTTGAGCAGGATTTAAAGTTAACTAACTGGCTTTCTGTTTATCTATGAGCCTGTCCAAGGTCTAGGCCCCTTACCTGCCGATGGGAGCTGATTCATAGTAAGGAACCTCTATGAATCACTTGTCTTGACGGAGATCTGTAGTGACCTGTGATGTCAGAGATGGCTTAAAAGGCAAGATAAGGTCACCGCTGAAGACACCTGGCTCAAAGTCAAGTAAATAGATAGAGACTGCAGCTGCAGTCCTGTTCCCACCATAAATGTCATCAGGGAGATAAGACAGTTCTCCTTAATTGGCACAATTTACTACTTGGAGAAGTCTTTCAAGTGACTCCCAAGGTCCTGCTCATTTCCCGCACTTTCCTCAGTATCCCCTCTCTGTCTGCTTTGATAATAAATATGGGCAAGGAGAGAGGCTCTTTGTCTTAGCCCTCATGATAGCTGCAGAGTCAAGAGCTCTGCAGGGGCTTTGTTCCTCCTGGAGCCCTAAAATCATATCACTTGTCTCATTTATTCAAGCCTTTGCCGTACACCCATTCAGGAGATTGGGGATCTAGGCCGGGTCCCCAATACAACTATATACCTTTCATGGTCCTTTTGACTTTGGGGAAGGAGTCAGAAGTTGCACTGTACCAGATCCATTGTATGAGCTGGGGGTGAGGACACACAGCAGTGTTTTTATGAACCCGCCTTTCCTCTGGATGGCATTTGTCAGCAGCATTCACCAGACTGTTATTCTCACCTCCTGAAGATACTCATAAAAGAGAATTTCCAGAACTGCATAAGAAAGTGGCAAAACAATGGGACATGTGCATTCTAAGTAAAGGGGAGTATTTTGTGGCAGATTAATGTTAATGTGTCTTTCAGTGTAATAATTTTTTATTCACCATATCTTTCAAATACATTTTATAGCAAGAGAAAACCTGAACAAACTAAATTTTTTCGCAATTCCAAAATTTATCTTCCAGAGGTCCAGGAAGTTCAATGGACACCAATTAGGTTACTATAAACACCCAAAATTCTACTCCTGGGCAAATCAGGTAGAAACTGCTAAATGTGTAGAGAAAATCTTTATAGGAACCTGAGGAAAGAAGTATCTTACCTATGTGGGATCATGTGTGATAATTAAAATAAACTCCTTGTCAAAAACATAAAGAAAAAAGAAAACTGGCAGAAATATTTAAAGTCTTAAAAGAACAAAGTCACCAACTTGTAATTCTGTTCCTAGCAGAAGTCCCCTTCAAGAGAGAAAGAGAAATAGTTCTTCCTCATGCAAACAAAACCTGAGGCAATTCATCACCAGCAGATCTGGCCCATGGACTGTTACAGGAAATTCTCCGAGGAAAAGAAAATTGATATAGAATGCAAACTCAGATCGACATTGCAGAAAAAATAAATAAAATTTATTTTTTAAAACTTCTGCATCTCACATGATGTAAATAATAACCACATTTACTTAAAACAAAAATAGCAGAACATTGAATAATTGTATGATATCCAAAAGTAAAATAAATGAGAATTTAGAATGGAGGAGATTAGTGTACTCTGCTAGAAGACACTTGCACTGCCTGGGAAGATGCATGTTGTTATTCTAGCATGGACTTCAACTGTAAATGTATATTTAAAATACTAGGAAAGTGACTTTTAAAGCACTAAAAGAGATATAATTAATGCTCTAATGAGGCGAGCACACGGAATGATACAAAATACAGTGGTAACTCAGTTCACAAACTTCATTCCTTCTACACCATGATTCTAGAACACCACGTTTGAGTTCATTCGGAAAGATGACAGCAGCCAGGCTTTTGGCCTGAGGCAGAGTTCACAAACAACAACAATATTCTGCCAAATCCTTCTGTTTGTTAACCAAATTGTTCCCAAGGAAAAGCACCCATGAACCAACGTGCTACTATACTGAATTCAGCCACAGAAAACAGAGAGGGGAAACAAAAGTAAACAAAAAATAATTTTATCAAAAAAAAAAAAAAAAGAATTTGTAAATGTAGATATTAATCAAACCACATAATTACTTTGACTAAAAGTAAACCAATGAAATGATAGACTTATAACTGACGATAATTATATATAAAACCTTGAGATTTGCAAAAGCATGTAGTTTAAAGGTAAATCCATGTTGTCACAAATGACATGATGCTATTCATCTGTATGATTCCTTCATGTTCTATTATGAATATATGTCAAATGTTTTTACTTATTCATCACTGCTGGACATTTCAGTTGATTCTACATATATCTTAGCTGTCATTAAGTTTTCTGTCTTTTTGTAGCTTCATGGATCTTCTTTATAGCCCTGCATAATATTCTATTGTATGAAGTAAATATGGGTATGCAGGTATGTCTGGGACATAATGATTCCATTTCCTTTGAAATTATGCCAGTAGTGGGATTGCTGGATCATATAATGGTTTCATTTTCATGATCACAAAAATCTCACTCTGGTTTTGGTGTTTGTTAAATGAAACAAACCAGAAACAGAAGACAAATGTTACATATTTTCATTCACTTGTGGAAACTAAAAAGTTTGATCACATAGAAGCAAAGAATACTGTAATAGAGGTCCCAAGGGACTAGGAAAGATAAAGGAAACATAGACTGAAATCTGAGGATTAGATAATGATTACCAAAATACATTCAGAGGGAATAAGTAATTGTAATGTTCTATAACATGGTATGATAAGTATGTGAATAATAATTACACACCTGAAAATAACTAGATAATTGCTTGAAAGTTCACAACATAGAGAAAGGATCATATATGAGTTGTAAATGGTGTGACCTGTCATTACACATTATACGCATGTGTTAAATTTTAATTCTGTATCCCATATATAAGTACAAATATTATGCTGGTTAAAAATATTTTTTATATCTTTACATTTTTCAAAAACTAAATGGATGAGAGAAGTTATGATAACTCTAATCAAACAAAGGTGGAATGGTATATTAATTTCACACACATTAACTTTAGATCAAGAAAAATAGTCAAGAACTGAAAGACACATGCTTAATTTTAAAGCTTCCATTTTCCACAGAAGCATTATGATCCATAAGGTATATGCAGATAACTGCAAAAAATCAAAATACTTGGTGAAAAACTTACATAAACACAAAGAAAAATAGATAAATCTGTTTTAAAAGACTTCAACACCTCACTTTCAGTAATTGATAAAAAAAAGGCAGAAAATTAGTAAGAACACTAAAAGTCTAAATAGTTAACTTGATATGATAGACATTTGCAAAATACTGTACTTTAAAACAGTTACAGAATGTTTCTTGTAGACTGGGGGAAAGATGTACAGATACAGACATAGATGATATAGATATAGACATAGATATAGATAGTTTGCACATAGACATGTACCTGAAGGCATACTATGAGAAGATTGCTGTCACCAGTCATAAAGCTACCTGAAATTTATGTTTCTTTCTTTTTCTTTCTTTCTTTTTTTTCTCATCACCAGGGATTGAACTCACAACCTGAAATTTATGTTCACTATGTACAAACAAAAACCTGTTCATGAATGTTTATAGTTACTTTTTGTAAAATGGTCAAAAATTGGAAGCATCCAAGATGTTCTTTAATAGATGAACAAATGAGAAAACTGTATAACATCTAGACAATAGAATATTATACAGTGCTATAAAGAAGATCCATGAAGCTACAAAAACACACAGAAAACTTTGATATACGTTGCTAAGTAAAAGACATCAGTGTGAAAATACTGCTTACTGTATGATTTCAATTCTATGACATTCTAGAAATAAGAAATTATACAAAACAAAAGAAGATCATTGATTGCAAAGAATTTGAGTGGGAGGTATTTAATAAAGTGTAGGGAATTTGTTTAAATCAGTGAAATATTTGCTACGGTACTTTAGTGATGGATATATGACATTACTGTATAAGCAAATAATGAAGTCAATAAACCATAAAACAAACAGAAAATCTTCAGATAGGAGTATTTTAGAACAGGGTGCAATCTATGACTAACAAATCTAATTTCATTACAAAGGAATTAGAGAAGTCAGCTAAAAACTTTAGGGCTGGGAGAGATGTCCTAAGTAACTGAAAATGAGATATCTTCATTCATTCCTGTTTTTATAGCACATTGTCACTCTATTTGTCACTTTTACATTGTTTGGACAAAATACCTAGCCCAGAGTAGAGATTTGGTTTGGCTCGTGATTTCAGAGGTTTTGTTTGTGTTCAACTACATTCAAGGCAGAAACTTCATGGCTGAAGGACTCTGAGCAGGAAAGTTGCTCAACTTGTGACATCGATAAACAGAGAGGGGGAAAGAGCCTGAGAGAAAGGGACCAGGACCACATGTGCACCCCAAGGTTATACTTCCATGCCCACTCAGACACATCTAACAGTATATTCCATTTATGAATCCTCTAGACATCTCTCAAGTCAATCGAGTTGAACCATCCCAACCCAAAACCACGTGATTTATAAATATTATAAATGTATTTCTCACCAATCTGCAGGCCAGGAACACTACAGTTCCAGGCAATGGCAGATGCCAAATCTGATGATGCCTGCTCTCTGTTTCCATAATGTACCTTTTTCTTGGATCTTCACTTGGTAGAAAAACAAAAGTATTGAATGCTGTATCTTCATTTGGCAAGGAAAATAACTCTTGGACACCCTGCTTTATAGGGTCAGTAATTGCATTCATGAAAGTTCTGCCCTCATGAACTGAATCACTTAAAGTTCCCAATCTTAATGCTATCACATAAACAATCTAGTTTCAACATATGAATGAGAGAAAAATTTGGAAACATAGTAAAGTAGACTACGGTTGAACTCAAAAAGAGCTACAACACAGTCTTCTCTTTATAATGTGCTTATCACTGAAGTGCAAGCTAACAATTCTTAAGATTATCTCCATGTATATCTAAAACACTTATGTAAATGACTGTTGGGTGCCGAGTATTAGATTTCTATTGTTAGAGAAAGATTTTGCAGATAAGGGGGAGAGAAGGCTAGAATGACTTTGTGATGGCAGATTGGAGGTAAAGACATCAGTCTGAATTCCATTTATTTAATATGTATATACATGGCTACATGTAGAAATATTCACAGACTCATATATGCACACGTGCTAGCAGAAATGTATTTCTTTGTTCATTCAACTGACAGAGCCTAAAAGTTTTGATATGGCAGTAGCAATGAGCATCCCTGGCACACAGGACTTAGTTTCTGATACTACTCTCCAAGAAAAGGAACCAGTGAACACTGGAGAAATGGCTAATTTTAGAATTCAGTCATAAAATACGTATACAAGTTAAACATACAGGATGAGTCTAGAAATTCCTATAAAATAGCCTCATAAAAACCTCCCAATGGCCGGGCGTGGTGGCGCACGCCTTTAATCCCAGCACTCGGGAGGCTTAGGTAGGAGGAGCGTTGTGAGTTCGAGGCCGGCCTGGGCTACAACGCGAGCGCAAGGCCGGCCTGAGCTACACAGTGCGACCTTGCCTCAAAAAACCAGGGCTGGGAGTTTGGCTCAGTAGCTTAAGCGCCTGCCCTGGCAGGTGCAAAGTTGTGAGTTCAATCCCCAGTACTGCAAAAAAAAAAAAAAAAAAAAAAAAAAAAAAAATTCCCAATGAACAGAGTGTGGATTGACTAAGCTTGATTGTATAACTTCGAATGATTTTGAGATCCTCTAGTTGATGTTTGGAGCACAACTTTGGATGTGTCTGGGTGGATCAGGATGGTGTGACATGGATACCAGATGGTATCTGGTCCCTTCCTCTCTGGCATTGTTCTGAGCTGCTTCCTGGCTGCCCTGAAATAAGCAGCTCTTTTCAGCCATAGCTTCCACCATGATGCTCTTGCCTTGAAGCCAAATGACTAAGCACTGAATCCCCTGACTGCCAGCTGAATTAAACCTCTTCTTCTTTAACTTGTGGGTGTTCAATATTTTGTCCCAGTGACAGGGAAACTGACAAATAGATCTGATAAGGGACACAAGAACCAAGTGAAAGTGCTTCCATGATCAGACTAGAAACAGTATGATAATCTTAAGTAACATTAGATTATGACCCAATGTATAATGTAAATATCTAAGTCCATCTTGCCATAAGTAGAGACCAACATCAGCAGTGATCGATCATGTAGATGGCATGAAATATTGAGACTATGTGATAAAAATGTCACATTCCATGCTGATGCAAGATACTAATAATGAAATGCCTTAGTCAATCCTGTTACTATAAGAGAAATCCTGAGATCGCGGGATCTATAAAGGATAGAAATTTATTTTGTCTTACATTTTTGGAAGTTGAGGATCACAAGAGCATGGCACTGAAATTGTATTGTCTTCTTGTAAAAATTTCATGATACAACAAAACATAGTAGCTGACACACCTGGAAAAGACAAAAAATGCAGGGATGACTCATATTTTATAACACCTATGCCTATATGAAGGAATTCACTTTTTTAATGAAAGCATTAATCCCATTTAATGACTTCGTCACCTCTTAAAGGTATCACTTCTAGACACTGCAGCAAGAGGAATCAACTTACAAGAGATTCAGAGGAGTGAAACCATATACAAACCATTGCATAGGAGAAATTATGCAGGATATATGGAAACCTTCTCTACTATTTTCATAATTCTTCTTTGAATCTAAACTATCTTTTACACAAGAAATTCTAATGAGGTAGAGCAGAAGAGATAGCAGGATCAAAATAGAGACAGAGACACAGAGATTCCTAATTAAAGGAAAAGACATCACTTTAATTCTAGTGTAATTTTTAAAAGTGAAACAAAAGACACCCTGTATTCTTTTTAGCTTTGACCCAGTGTTTTATTTTTTATGGGGTTTTTACCCCTAAACATTACAGCAATACAAAAAAATTCTTAAATGTTTCAACCAAAAATAGTTATTTCAGAGATGGTAGAAATCAATCAGTTTCACTCAACTTGACTATCAACACAGAAGGAAGAATTAGAGGATTAGAATTGGGCCCTCTGCTTCCCCTACTAGATGGTTGAATAATATTACGCCCTTCATTATTTTTAATAGCAGTCTTGTGGTAATTTTATCTGGGCATGTATAAATGAAGAATTGCATAAAAGGAAGCCTTGTATTTTAGTTTAATTTCACTATAGATAGTGCCTTTACATTTTCATTGATGAATATATTCGAATTTTAATACTTCAAAAATTGTATTTTTATTCCTTCACAGTGAGGATATTTTAAACAGCATTTACTTGATATGGAAAAAGTAAAAAGAGTCAATTCAACTATTTACTAGCTAAAAATCATTTTAAAAATTAATTTGACAGGAAACTGCAAGCTTCATGTTATTAGTTTGGTAAACTTTAATAAATTATTGATCAACAGTAACTGAAATAGTGAAAAGGATGATCCATAAAGAAATCTATGGTGTATAAAACTTTTGATAAAAAGAAAACATTAAATTTTCAACAATCCATTTATTATCTGGTCATTCAAATGGCAAAGAGGTCAGTGAAGTTTTCAATAGGCATAAGTTCATAGGTAATCAATTACATTATTTTTGCTTTTTGAGACAGAGTCTTACTATGTAGTTGAGACTGGTTTTGAACTCACTGTAGCCTAGGCTGAACTTGAATTTGCAGCAATGATCTTGCCTCAGCCTCCCAAATGCTGGGATTACAGGCATGTGTCACCACACCTGGCCTTTGATTACAGTATTTTTTAAAAGAGAAATAGAAGATAAATAACTTGTGATACTCTCCCTCTCTGTTGTGTCTACCAGTGCTCCTGTCCAAATCTGTCTATTATTGTAGGCCTAATTCTCATCTCCTTAATCCACAATTATTTGCCTAACTGCTCAAGAGTTAACTGAATTCCTGTAGCATACATAGCTTATTGTAATCAACCTGAAACTTGCTATGCATTACTAGGTATTATATGGTCTAGCAATACTTTAATTTTTATAAATTATTTTACTTATATTTTCTGTTACTTGTATATTGCTGGCATATTGAAATCATATCAATTTCTGCTTTGATCTAGCCTCCATTACCTAAATAAAGCAATATGCCAGTCAGATTTTTGACATTATACTCAACATTTAGAAAATCAATTCACAAAAAAGAAATTTTTATTTTGGCTCACAGACTTAAGAGATTCCAGTCTGTGAATGATTGGCCTTATTGTTTTAATGCCTGTCATGTCAGGGAGACTCTCATGGAGCAAATCTCTCACCTCAAGGTCAGGACACAAAAAAGACAAAGACAAATGGGTCTGGATCCCCACTATCTCTCTCAAAGGCATGCCCCAATGACCCAAAGGTCTTCCACTAGATTCCACCTGCCAAAATTTTCTCCATTTCCAGTAATGCCAAACTGAGGATTATGCCTTTAACATGAAAGTGTTGGGTGATCTTCTAGCTCAGCATTATAATTGCAAGTGGCAGACACATAGTAGGCATTAAAGGGATACTTTCTAATTTATCAGTAACATTTGACCCAAGGGCCAGGGATTTAGCTCAGTGGTGTAAGCACCTGCCTGGCAGGCATGAGGTTGTGAGTTTGATCCCTGGTTCCAATAAATAAATAAACATAAAAATCATTCATATACATTTATACTTTTAAAAAAAGTACTATTTGATCCAGTGGACATATTGAACAATATATTTATAAACAGTACAGTTTTGAGACAACTTTTATTAGTTTTATTTAACAATCATGTTTAAAAATATGCTGCTATTTCTTAATGGAATATTTTCTTTTCAAATTATTGCTGCAAAAGTCAAAATATTATTGAACATTTTCTCACTATGTTATTTTATAAAATGTAGTCATTTAAATGAGATGTTGCTTTTAACTAGTACAAAATACAGCATGCAGAGTTTTTGGATGAACAAGTTAAAAATTAATGAAAAGTAACCATGTATTAGATAGTAAAAAAAAAAAAAAAGCTCTCAATGTATGTCAAAGATTCATCTCTATGTATTTTTGTACAATTATATTCTCTGATCAACATGAAATAAAATTAGCAACGAGTAACAAAAAGATGTTGTAGTATAAATATTTATGCCTCTTCCAGGTTCCTGTAAGGATTTTTTCTTTTTCTTTCATTTTTTTTATGATTTTGAAAAAAAGCAGAAAGCGTGGGAAAATGAAGGCATAGTCTACATGAAGACAACAAAAATCTGATGTATATCTGATGAAATGTTAAGGAATTCACATCCCAAAATATAAAAGAGAAAAAATTAAGACACAGAGAATAAAGAATCTAACCCATTTTATCAGTATGGCATTTGCCCATTCAAATTCAATCATTTTGGATACATATCACCGTCTAGAAACTTCCTTAAAAAATGGACATTGATTACAGAGCCTACCACATTCATTTCTGACAATAAAGTCTACAATGTCAGGGTAAGATGAAACTAAACACTCTATTTCTTTACAAGAGGAAAAAAAGCTATTCGAGTGACTGCAAAAACCTACCAGCTTCATAGTTTCGAGTAGTTCAAATTGTCTCATTAGTTTTCAAAAAAATCTTAACCCATAAATTTCCTCCAGAAAGGAAGTTCATTCATTTTTTCCCATTGCTCATTGCTATGAATAGCCCAGAATTACTGTAAACCAAATTTATGACCTGAGAATAAACATTTTTATACAGTGATGAAGAAAGGAAAGTAGTATGCTGCAGAGACATTTTCACTCTCATGTTCATTACTACTCACAATAACTTAGAAACAAAACCACCTGAATGCGTACCTACTGATAAAGAAATGTAGGACATACACATGATGGAATAATATTCAGTCTTAAAAATGAAAAGTACCCTGTTGTTTGTTAAAATATGAATAGAACTAGCGAACAGTATGTTAAATGAAATGAATCGGGCACGGGAAAAAAAACGGGTCCCACTTGTTCTCACTCATATGTAGACTCTAGCAAAGTTGATCTCATAAATGGTCAGCAAAATGGTGGTTACGAAAGGCTGAAGAAGACAAAGGGCAGCTGGGGAAAAGCTGAACAATGCGCACTAATTTATAGTTAGATAGAAGCAAGAAGCTCTGCTGTGTAGTTGCATAGTAGGGGCTAAAGATAATGATGATGTGCTGTGTATTTCAAAAAGCTAGAATAAAGGATTCTGAATGCTTTCACCAGAAAGGAATTGTACATATTTGAGGAGATAGATACATATTGACCTGATTTAAACATTGCATGATGTGCAGTTGTAGTAAAACATCAAGTTATACCCCATAAATCTGCACAATTTTGTTTTTATGTATCCATTTAAAATTAATTTAAAGTATCACAGGTTATGATTTAGACAGGTCTTCTCTAGTGTGGACACTGTGACTGGCTGTTTATTCACTGGGCACCAAATAATCTGGCAGGAAAATCAGAGCGTTGGGGACAAGAAAGAAGAGAATCACTTGGTGTCAGTGTGCTTGTGTTTGTGCCATCAGCAATGAAAAACAATGGTTAAGAGGTTGTGTCCATGAAATGAGGGACCCAAGAACTTATTTGTCTTGGCATAAATCAATCATTCTATAAGATTCAAATGTGGGAATAAATATTTGAATACC
>RJWM01046161.1:0-12451 GCA_004363535.1 Dasyprocta punctata
TGCTTGAACATTCTTATATTAGGTGTGTCCCATTAATATTAACCCTACAACAAAAAAAATTTTACAACTTTCAAAACAAAAACTAGTTTCGGATCTAAACATTTTGAATTTTATTCACTGAACTCTTTTATATTTCAAGTGACATATTTATATTCTGAGCAATTAAATGGCACCATGTCAATCCCCTTCATCTCCAGAAAGCACTTTTTTGGCAATAGATGGGAGCACCCAGTTTTGAGTCTGTTGGAGTATTTTGAACAGTTTTTCTGATTTATAAAAAAATTCCACTTATCTTTCAGATACAGAAATCTTTCATGCTTAAAATTATTTTCTAAAAATAACCCTAAAAGTTTTTATATTAGTTTTAGAAGATCCATTTATTAACAGCAATTAGTAGTTGTGAGGTCTTTGAAGATAGTAAAGAAAGCATAGTTTCAGTTTTTGGAAAGATTCTCACTTCTTTAATTTTCCTAATGCTTTTCATTCTATAGGTATTTGAAATCAGGTATATGGTTTATCTAACTTCAAGCTGTAGGATACAAATTCTGTATGCATTGCTCATGATAAATTTAGCAAATATTCATGTAAATGTCATGCTGCATGTAAAGTGACAAGAATTTCAGTATATTTTGGCATTAGGTATTAATCAAGAGACATACATACAAATGAGTTAAAGGAAAACATTATGCTGTCAAGTAGTTTGGAAAATGACCATGCTGAACATTGTTGACATTTTTGTGACCTATAAATGCTATATGGAGCTTTACCAAAAACCTACTGAGGTCAGCAGCAGCAAAGATTAACTAATGGGTACTTAAACTACTGGCAAAATGAATCGTATTAAAGCTTCAGAAGAATAAGTCACTATTTCCTGATACAGGATGGATTACATGATTAGTGCAAACTATGGCATATGAGAATGCAATATAATTCATAAAATGCTGAATAAAATGCACCCATTTACTGCAAATTATTAACTTTGATATGTATTCTTTCTCTAACTAGCAGAAAAAGTATTAATAGCAAAAATCCTGATTGCTCAGGCAAGAGAAAAATATCCATTTTTCAGAGAAGTGGAGATTTTAATCATTAAAAATTATTTAATAATTAGCACTTCCCCCACACACAGAAGTTAGTACACTTTAAAATGCAGTACTCTACAATACTTTTTGACTACTCTTGTCAAAACTTCAGAGACTTTGTATGACATGTAGGAGAACATTCAATTGAGAAATGATGTAGTGGGCTGACTTCCCTCAGTTGAAAAACATCTTCTTAATATTTGTCTTATACCTTAAGTATAAGCTGTATTCTGAGAATCACATCAAATTCCTTAGTTACCTTGAGGTCTTCAGCTTCAGCAAGTGATCAAAAAGGAAGAGTGGAGAAATAATTCTTTTTTTGGCCTGCTCCATCCTCCATGGACCTTCTCTTTTCTGTAACTGTCTCTGATTTTTCTTTTGTTTCATGGTCTGTAGGATGGTGCTGGGATTCTATCTCTACATCCATCTGAACTTGGTGGATTATCTCCCATGTATAAGTTCTTGATACATTAGAACCAGTCTTGGGAGTAATGTCATAATGGGTAAAAAGCTGTTAATAAGGTATTAGACTTAAAGACTTACATGCTTCAAGTTAAAATATTATTGTGGATCAGGGGCAATTGTGGTGACCTAGTTTTCTAGAATTTGAAATCTTCTTCCCAATTTCCATTCTTTTGGGGACTAAAACTACAAAGGAAGGTCTTCCCTTCCCTTCCTGTCAAAGTTGTAAACTCTTAAGACTACTATTACAGATATTTCCACTCTATCCAAGGGTGAAATACTGGTAAGAAATTACCAAACACTATACATTTCCTTTACCTAAATCCTCAACTGAGCTATTATTTCCCAGATCTTCACATCTAGGTGGGACAGTGAAATTAGTTCCAGTTAATGGAAATTAAACAAAAATAACATGCCATTCTCAACTTGAGGCAATTAACAGCAGATATTTAACTTTTAGGAGCTCATGATGCCCCCACCTAAGCCTCTGCTTCCCTGTGTTCTTGTTTTTCTCTTTTTCTCTGTCTCCCTTTGCTGAATGATTCCATACTTAAGATAGAAACACATGGTGAAGAAACCTGAAGTTATAACTCTATTTCATTGACACACGATATGTTAAATCTGTGGAACTTTGAGTCTCCCTTCTTAAAGTAGTTAATTCACTTTAATTTCTTTTTTTCAGAATTGGGCTAGGCCTATAAGAAAACTATAAAATGCAGGACAGTGTCTTAGCATTTAGGTGGCAACATTGAAGAAAAACGATATTGGATGTTGGAAATATGCAATTTGTATGATGTACTAACAACACATATAGTAAAACTCTAACCTGCCACATTGGGAGGAAGAGCATATGACTTCTCAGCTGACCAGTCTAGAGGTAAATTCAAAGAATGAAACTGTTAGTGAAGTTTGGCAATTTGGGGTTGTCATACATAAAGGTAACCACTGGGAAGATACAAATGGAAATAGAGCCCAGAAGAATAGTTCCTTGAGTAATTGAAAAATTGACTATTTCTAGCTCTCTGTTATAATATGAAATTAGATTTGATTCCAAACATGAGGAGAAAAAAAATTGAGCAAAATTAGTCTATTTCAGAATAATACTTTAATATTACTAAATATAGAATAAATTTGATAATATTTTTATATTTTACAAAGCAATTTTCCTAGCTAAGCTCGATTCCTCAGAAAAAGCTGCTGTTAAATTTGCAGTGGTCTGTTGTCAGAAAGACAGATAAATATATCAGATTTGAGAAATAAGTTTGTGAAAAGAAATTATTTAGTTTGCTACATATCATACTAATTGGAATCAATTTAGAAACTTGAGAAAAATTATAAACCAGGCATAAAACTCTTTGACTAATCCCTAAGCAATTTAGAACCTCAGTCTTTAATGAGCAGAAAGTGGATTCCCAAAGCTTTTTCTCCTTTGGAGAGTTCATAATTTCCAAAATTAATTTTAAGGGGTTATGAAGGATTTGGGCAGGGAAGAACCACCTTGTCCAGCTGAAAAAAAAATTAGGTACTGAAAGAATAGTGAATAGATGATTTTTTTTAAAGAACAAAATTAGGTTTATGAGCTTTACCTCTTGGGATTTCAGAATTGCTGAGGACTACACACTGCATCGTGTTTTCCATTCTTCTGCTTTTGGAGCAAGAATGTTTGTTGCAGTTATACTATCCAGGTTCCACCATTGTGTGGTCTGTGTTAGACAGAAACAGAAAATTCCTCCATTTAACTCATTAGTCACTAGACCATGAGAAATAATGTGAGGCAATTTGAAAATTACTTTGTACCATTAGGAGTTCCTAAGTTTTCAACTGAATGTAGCAAGTTTGAGTGGATATTTGTGTTCTATATAGGAGATGAAGGTAAATGGAATTCTTCCACAAAGGAGAAGTATAGTGGAGATAGTAGTATATTCACCAAAATCTTCCCCCCCCCCCCCGGGGCATAATGATGGTCTGAATTTTCTATCCAACTCTAGTTAGAAAAGACTGTGTGGAGTCTAATGAATATAATGTAGGCAGAAGTGTTACACACTCATATAACTTCTAGGTCTAGTCCATAAAAGTCACCCATGAGCAATCACTTGATCTTTACCTATTTCAGGGACTCCTTGGAGCTTATGTGTTTAAGATGGTGGTGTCATAAAAAGAAAGGAGCCCCATTTGTGAAGCAAAGCCTCCCAATCCCAATACAGTTTTATCAGATGATAACATAAATGACTGGTAAACTTTTATTGAGCTGAGACTGAAAATTTAAGTTGTTTTTCCACCTGGAAGTCATTTTACTTCGACTATTACATCCTATGTTTACAACTTTTATTTTTTCATAGAGGCAGTTCTCTTGGATTTATTTCATGTCTTAAAAATCCTTTTGCCATCCTCATGTGTTTGATTTATGCTTAATCAGTATGATAGTCCATTCTGGTTTCCTAATATTGATTCCATAAATTACTGACTTAAATACTTGGTTTATTTATTGTTATTCTTTGGTGGTTTGTTTATAGCAAAAGCATTTAAATTTATTAATTTACTCCGAGTACATTTTACTTTGGTTCTCTGAGTCTAGTGGCCACATTCCATAAATTTTGACATACTATTTATTTTGTCATTTTTTCTTTGTCATCATTTTCTAAAGACCTCCCAGTGTAGCTATTACT
Source organism: Dasyprocta punctata (assembly GCA_004363535.1). Lineage (NCBI taxonomy): Eukaryota > Metazoa > Chordata > Mammalia > Rodentia > Dasyproctidae > Dasyprocta > Dasyprocta punctata. The sequence goes on from RJWM01046161.1 coordinate 4,211, forward strand.
TCCTCTTTAATACAAGAGTTTGTAGGAAATGGCTTCACGTTTTTATGTAGTTAAGCACACTGGTTTTAAATAGTGTCCCTTTTTTATAGTTGAGGATTTGTGGATCCATTTCTTAACTTTTCTGAACTTCTTTTGTATACCTTACAGGGTTCCTGGTACTAAATGAGAAATTGCAGGCAAAACAATGCCTTGCTATAAATAGCTTAGTAAATATTAGTGAATGCTATTAAATTGGTTCTGCTGTTATGCTAAACTCTCGAAATTGTAACTCTGCCTGTGGTGGGATACAGTGCAATTTTGCAGTTTTTACTGTTCTGAACAATAGGAGCAACAGCAAGGATATAGTGCTTTGATTCTAATTTAAGAACAATAGGGTCACTCATTTATGTGATCAAATGTCTGTCTATCAGGTCCCTCTGATTATCCATTGGTGTATAATAACCACCTTAAAATTTAGTGTCTTAAAACAAAATTTATTTTGCATACAAATCTGTGATATGGATGAAGTCAAGTTAGCTCATCTGTGCCCCACTTGACTTCAGTAGGACTTCTCAAAGTATGAAATCTGGAATTATCAGAGATCTGGCTTATTTTTATATTTAGTGGCTGATGCTAGCTGTTACAGGTTTAAACCTAGCTGAGACTGTTGGCCAAAACACGTACTAGTGTCATCTCTGTGTTGCTTGGGTGGCCTCACAGCATGATGGCTGAGTTCCAAGGTTAAAGTTGAGAGACAAACAGCCAAATGGAAAAGGTATTAACTTTTCTAACAACTTTTCTAACTTAGTCGTGGAAGTCACACAATGACTTTTCCTCTGTACCTTATTCATTGAAAGGACATCGCCAAGGAGATTCATATTCAAAGGGGTGGGAAAAAGGCCTCATTCTTTAATGAAGGTATGTTAATGAATCATGTTAAATTCACCTCAGATAGGATGTATTGCAGTGGATATCTTTGGAAATTTTATTTGCCACACTTGGGTTTCTATTTTGCTAATTGTGATTTTCATTTCTATCCTCTAACTTACTATGGAGTAAAATTTTTTCTCAACTTCTGACTTGAGGAATGGTGATATGTGTTTATAGTTGTTATCATTTGCTTTCTTCTGAATTGCTTTGGACATTTTAGTGGGCATATTGAAGCTGGATATTACATACTTACTTAGAGATGATTTAGGTCACTTTGAACTTGTTTCCAAATGCTAAAACACAAACCTCATCAAGAAACACCATCAAATTCACTTGGATAGGTTTTCATTTGGTGAAATATTTTAAATACATTTTCTCGTGGATTATTTCCTCCCCATTTTAATTTCACAATGTATCATCATTTGTTTGTGGCTCTAACTTTTAAAGATGGTATTATCTTGACCTCGTGTTGGGAATGTCATTGATATTAGAATAGTGATCTGTATTTGGGGAGGTCAAATCTTAATCAACTTTTAGAATGTTACCAGAATTGGCAAGATGCATCCTGGACCAAGGGCATTACTAAAAGCCAAAAATTTGGAATAGTAGACAAAGCTATGGATTCACACCAGCTGTGAATTTCATCACAGCTTCAAGTCACCCTTCCTGCATGTTTGAATATCTGCTTTAACTTTATGTCCAGGCTGATTCACTCTCTTGAGAAAACAGAAGCATTAAGAGGGACTGAAAGAAGCAAGATATTATTTACTAAATTTATTAAAATCTAAGTGATGTCACAAGATGAGTTTGCAGAGCCCTAATCAGTAACAGACAATAAAGTGCAAGGTTAGAACCAAATTTGCTAGCATTAATCATTAAAATTTATTGAATGTTTAATATGACTGGGAACTGTGCTAAACATTTTATGTTAATCATTGCATATGATTTTTTTCAAACAATTGAATTAAATAAGTATTATTAAAACATATGGAAACTAAGGCTCAAAAAGTTAAATGGTACATTCAGATTTACAAAGCTAAGCAATAGAGTGAGGTTACAAACTGGGACTTTTCTAACTATAAACTGTACTTGGGAACATGTTATCATGCAGCAGATGTGATGGAGACCAAGTTCAAGCTTGATAAATTTATGAGTAAGTAGTTTAGGTTATATGACCTTCCCAAGGTCACAAAGCTATCAGTTGCTTAGACCTTTAGGTACTTTTTTGAAATACCATATGATTTTTTATACATCTAGCACTGCATAGACTTCAACTCCACATTGAGACCCAATGTACCAAATAATTAACAAATCATAATCTATATAATTAAGTATTAGAAATGTAGTTGTGAATTTATGCTTGTCAGTACTTGAATTCTTATAAAATCATTACTTGTAAAAAATTACAACAGATAATTACAACAAATATACTAGCTGATTCCAAACAGTTTATTTTTTAAGATCAATGAACTAGTGTCTATAAAACACACATATGAAGTTCTGAGTATTACTTGAATTACAAAACACCCATATCACTGTTGGATTTGTGACTGAAGCTGCATTTGCTCTCAGCCACCCACAGTGCAGAAGTCCCATAGCCACAAGACTGACCCTTTCACCTACCAAAAGTGGTTCTTCCCTTCTCTGGCTAAGTAGTTAGTAGCACTGACTGCTGGATTTCTATACTGTGGTAGCACAAGAGCTAAATAAATCATCATAATAACAGATTCAGCAACAGAACAGGCTTTACTGGCATGTTTAATTATTTCCTAGAAGACACTACACCAGTGTGCTGTCTTGCTTTCCTCCAAGGTTCAGTCACAAGCACTTTACTGCAATTTATTGAGATAAAGCTTAATATAGTGCCATCTGGTGGTTTCCAACTAATAGTAAAATAGGTATGTAAGCCCTTTCCCATCACACTCTAATCCAGTGATGGAAACTTTTCAGAGCTTTCAATGATACAAATAGCCCACTGTGGCACGTGCGCCTTAGGTTCACCACCACTGCTCTAACCTAACTCTTCTTGTTGACTGTGGAAAGTCAAGTTGTTCTTGATAAATGCTCCATCAATTACAGAAAAGTTCAAAATGTGGTTGATTGTTTCATAAGGAAGAAATTCCCCAAAATTTTTCAAACTTGAAATAATCATATGCATTTCATCTTGTGGGGCACTTTTAGAGCAGGGAAGACTTCACTGGATAAGTGACATATGCTCTGTGCTGTCACAGGAATTTCCCAGGAGATTAGCTTCAGGGACTCTCAATCCTGGTATGTGTATTTTTCTTGTATTTCTGATAATTTCTCTAACACTTTCTACTATGCTATTGTAGTAACATTTCTCTGAGAAAACAGCATTAATGCTTGTTAATGTGAAATAACCAATATGGATAATCCAGTAATATATTTATTTCTGTGTCCTCTAAGACATTAAAATCCAGGCTTTGAGAGTGGTCCAAACACTGCTTGGATCCAAATACTGGCTGTTATGTGGACAACATTCTTAGTATTCCTATAACTTCAGGCATACTTGTTTCTAGTCTTAGGAATGAAAGCTAAGTTAGATCATCTACTTTGTTCTCATTGTCCCAAAAATTCTGAAATCCTTATATTGCTTGCCAAATACCCTTCTGATTTTAGAAAAAGAAAGAAATCACGGTCTTTTCTTTAGTCATCTTTTCTTGGTCTCATAAAAAAAAATGTTTTTCCCAGTTATCTTTCCCCACTCTATAAAATGTGACTATCCTTGCTTTTGAGGGTTGGTTCTTGTCTCATTTGGCTATTTTTTTCTGACCCTGTTAGTATATTCTCTCAAGATAAGTATAACTCTTTCTGGACTTACTTAATTATATCTATTTGTACTTGCATCAAATATTCAAGTTTAATCTTTCATTTTAGTTCTAAACCAGGTAATAGCAAATGAACGTTAATCACTAAATATCCAGCAAAAGGAATAGCTAAAATATTCTTAATTTATAGTCTCTTGTGCCTTAAACTACTTCTTACAGGCCTGGAAATTTTGGAAAATTCATTAACTACCTTATATCTGTAAGACCAGTAAGACCCTTATTTCCTCATTTTATCCTTCTTTCCTTTTGGAGTTCAGACACCTGCTCCATTGTCTTGAAATTGGAGTATACCTACTGTAATGGGAAATACATTCCTGCTATTCCAAATAGTGATTCAGAATGGATTTTTCTCACAGGAGCATTACAGCATAGCATTTGCGTTTCAAAAGATTCTCAGGCCAGAATTTCACTTCAGTCACTTCAGCAATCTTGTCATCTCCAGGGAAAATGCAAACTGTGTCCTAAATAAATAATTCCCAACCTGAGCTCTTGGAACATAGTCCACGTGGAGGCTAGAAGGTGGCTTTGTACTTAGAAATATCAAAGAAATTCTTATTGGCTCATCTACGAGCTCTCCTGAAAATCTCGAGCATTCTGACTACCCTAGCAGAAGTCAGCAGAAAGCTGGAAGGCAGAAGCTATTGAACTTTTGAACTCAGAAGCTGCATCTATTTTCTTACTTCTGTTTGTTGACTCCTCTTTGATCTCATCTTATTAGAAAGATAATACCCTAACATTTTAGCATATTTAAAATAAACTGCTTCAACAATCCTCCAGGGAGCTCAGCTTAACTTTAGCCTTTTCCCAATCTCTAGAGCTCTTTACTTTGGTGTGTACTCACCTTCACTAAAATTGTCTGTTAAATAATTTTCCCTAACAGGGAGTTTACTTTTCTGAATATACTCTAGGCAGGGATGTTTAGATTTCATTTGATCATTGGAATGTGAACATTTCTTCTAATGTTGTGACTGTCTTTGAAAGCTTCTTAATAAAACTCAAGGACCAAATGGAGTGAAAATCCAGTCTACAGTCCTGGTGCTGGCAGGGGCAATGGTGGTGGTAAAGGCTGTCTAGAAAACCCCTAGGGCTGAGTCATAATTCAGATAGGATCCTGAATTTGACTTACCATGACCTCAAAATGAGAAAAAATAAAGAATAAAATAAAGAATTGAAAGATGATTATCCTACATTTGTAACTTTTAACAAACCGTAACAATGTAGCACATGGTGAATGATATGTATTTTTAAATAAATGTATTATTATTTTTAGTAAATTAATTGATGTTTATTTTAAAATACCATTCCTATTATTATCTTAATACATCAAAATATGTTGCATTTTCATTTTTGCTTTACATGGTAGTTTTAAACATTAAAAATCTAATTACAACAACGAATAATAATATTACATTTCCAAAACTTATTTTCCCTCCCTTCTTCCTTTCAAATATTATCCAGATTTTCTTTTCACACTGTTCATCTCTCACCTGCTCACTCTACCTTCTACCCAGGAATGGTCCAGTTGTCTTGAACCACTTAGCATATTTCATTTTGGGGCCACAATCACTGGTTCAAGCGTGCACATGAATCCTGAAATCCAGCTTAATGGAGTTCGAGAACTTTTTCTTGAACAGCTGTTAGATTCCTTCTATTTAAAATAGATCAAAAAAAGGAAATGGGTACCTTATACCAGGAGATGAATGAATCATAAGAGAGCTTTAGTGAATGGGACCCCATGCATTAGGCCCCTCTATTATACATTCCTAGATCTACTCAATCTGAGGCTCAGCATATTTGAGGAGCTTCCACATTTATGATCAACTGTTCTTTCCACATTTCAAAGCAGGTATGGATTAAGTGTTCTGAAATTGATCCCATAGGATTAATGTTTTTCTCTAATCCTACTGTTATAGTGTGGTTGGGTGGTCCCCACTTAAGCCTCATGTAATCATGGACAGGGCTGAGTCTCACATTCATTATTGATTTGTTGTCTAGCACTAGGATTGATGATATGAGTGTTGCACCTGCCCAGGGGTGGAGCTGACATACAGTGTAAGGGCGGGAAGAAGGCGTGTCTTCCTTCTCTTGCTGGTTTGTGTCTTACTGTTTTGCAGCTGCCATGAATGGCTGCCACCCCCACCAGCCAGCTGAGTATGGACTGAAACCTCCAAGAACTATAAGAAATAAACCTTGCCTCCCCTAATTTTGGGCATAAGGTATTTTGTCTCAATGAGAAAAAAGTAACCAAGACACCTAGTAAGGAATGTCTTAATTTTGGGGTATTCAGAGATCTTCAAAGTTTCAAAGTGGAAAAGGTGTCCCTCATCCTTGCCATGCCCCTGCTCCTGTGGATAAAACTGCCTCCTACAGACTAGAGTTGTTCACAGTTCTCAGGAATAGTTTAAAACAAATAAACAAGCACACAAACCAGTGGTTCTCACTGGAGGTTTATTTTGCCTTCCTAGGAATGTTTGGAAAAATCTATTTTTGGTGGTCACAATTTTGAGCAAGGGCAGGGATACCACTAAATACCCTACAATACATAGGACAGCCTCATCCTACCTTCCAACAAAAACTGCACCAGCCCAGGGATGTTTAGAGTGCTCCACTTGAAAACCCTGTCCTATCATAGAAGGCCATGGAAAAATTGCCGGTCTGGTGGTCTAGCTGTTCCCCTCTCTCACTGCTGTTCAGCTGTTTATTTCCTCTTTTCTGTGACCTGTATGAGCTGATAACCTAGGTATTCTCTGTTTTTGAAATTAGCACAATGTTTTTTCTATGGCACAATTGAATAATTTAAAGAGAATATTCCCTCAGCAATGGGGACTGTGTTTTTGCTATCTTCCCATTTGCCAAGTAAGTTTCTAAATACTTCGATGGATATAGGGCACTATTTATTTTTTGTTTTCTCGATAGATTCAAGGTCATGTAAGGTCATGATCTAGTAGTGGAAATGGGGAAAGCATACAAATTACTTTTTTGTTGTTGTTGTTTTGTTTTGGAGACATGGCCTTTCTTTGTACTGCAGACTGGCCTTGGACCCACTGTGTAACCCGGATTGGCAGTGATTCTTCTGCTTCAGCCTGCTGGAGCACCCCCATGGCTTGCTACCCACAATTACGTTAGCACAAGGAACTACTAATCATTTTTGGTAACTATCACCTGAATACTTTAGAAATCCACGTAAGAGAAGATAAACTCATGATGAAGGCATGATTTATAGTTTACTTACTCCTGGGGTAAACACTGCTGTTCAAATATGGTTACTCTAGAGGGCCACACCCTGCTTATCACTTTCCCCTGCTTATCACTTTCCCCGGGTGGCATCTCTAGAACAACAGACACTAGTGTTTCAGGAGTGTATTGGCAGCTGCCTGGGGTGAGGTTGCTGGCTTTAATCATTCATCTTCCCCTGTGCAAAGATAGCAAGGAGAAAATGCAGCTCAGTGAGGCTGAAGGGGCATGAAATTGCGTTAAGCAACACTCAAGACAATGACTGGATTTGCTATTTTAAAGTAAGTGACTAAATGCCTTTTTTTTTTTAATTTTGAAATTGTAATTTTCCTGTGCTGCTAAGTGTAAAGGTGACCGCTCTGTAGTGGGATCTCAGCGGTTTGCACTCGACAGCTAATCAGGTTGATTCATTCAGTGAGGTGGCCAGCAATCTCAGTTATAAAGCACCACTGAGTTCTCACCTCCCTAAGATATAATGCCACACATTATTATCTTTCTGTGTTTTGAAGGAAAGAAAGCAGTTGTGCAGACTTTTTTAGAGAAAATTATAAAGACACGATGAGGTTTTATATGTGTAGCAGGAAACATAAATACTTATGGAATAAAACCAGTTTCTTTAATGAGTTTGCTAGCAGCTTTTTAGTAAATGATTTAGGCTATCAATACTAATGGGAATTGCAGTTTTTGGTAGGCCCATCCTGGGTTTATTCTAGCTCAATCTCAGGGCTAACAGACTGAAAAATGCACATTTGCCTACTGTTCATTGTAAAAGAACTGTCCAGAAGTGAGTTAGCAGTGGCGAGATACTACCAAATTTCCCCACAGGATGGCGTCCATCAGTTAAAAACAAAATTTACAGCATTAGCAGAATTCACAAAAATAGAGATGGATTAAATTTCCTATGAGACTTTGCAGTGTTTAGGGTTTATTTTGATACACACTTTAACTTGATCACAGTGAGTGAGCGAGGGTGGCGTGGGTGTGTGCCAGGAGCTGGTGTGGACATAGAGATGGCATTTGTGGTGTGTGCACAGAGAGAAATGGACTCACGTTGAGGCTGGAGTTGCTAACAAATAAAGCTTAGCATCTAAAAGCTCCTCATCACCAGAGGGCCATTTACTGAATTAATTTTTCCCTTTTATCAGGAGATTAGCAACTATCAGGAGATCAAATCAGAACAAGAGGAGCCTTATGCCAAATTAAGGAGCAACGCAGGCGATTTTAGGTTTTGGTTTGGTGAAAAAAAAAA
>RJWM01046162.1:0-12453 GCA_004363535.1 Dasyprocta punctata
GGTAAACCATGGCAAGATGCACTAAAGACCCTATTCCTTCCCTTCCCCCTTTCCCACTCACTCTTACCCAGAGGTATCTCCTGCAGACACTCCGGACCCTCAGCTCCCTGCATCAAAGGACACCAATCAGCCTCTGCCACATGACTTTTATGAGACAAAGGGCATCTGAAATTCTTGGAGGTATTGTTTGCTCTTATGGTAATGTTGCTCTTGAAGTCTCCTTCAGCATACTGAACTTCTGCTGAATCAAATACACTGTCAGTTTCCCTCTCTCCCCTTCCCTTCCACTGTCCTCTCTCCCTTCCCTGCTCAGGTTCTCCCTTGTTTTCATTTAGTGAATATTCGCTGATTGCTTTGTATCCCAGTGGTGGGGACAGAGCAATGAGGCCAGAGACAGAGAGAACTTATTCCCCTTAAAGCTTATGTCTTGGTACTAGCATCAAATAAAGTACAGTTTTCTCTTGGGGAATATACATAAATACCATAATTGTGTGTGTGTGTGTGTGTGTGTGTGTGTTCTGTAATCTAAATTGAAGGTTATCTGGTTTAATATTCATAACTTCAGGTAAGAAAAACTAAACCCAAATAAGTGAATTTTCCCAAGTTCCCAACTGACAGTTGCAACCTGGCAGTATGCAACACTAAATATTGACTTACTTTGCTGCACACCAAGTGCTTGGAAAAGCTCAGTTATGAATTAAAAGTTTTATTATGTGTGATGCAAGAGGATCCCATTTGATGTCACAAGGCAGGAAAGCAATAATTGTTGGATTAATCAGAGGCTTTCAATTAGAATGTTACAGTATGTTCAAGGGGAACAGAATATAACTTTCAATTTCATACAACTTTTATGCAAAAACATAGCTGGACTCAAAGAACCCAGATTTATGATGAGTCTTATGAAGCCATAAGAGCTATGTCCTAGCATCTACAACCCAGGATTGGGGTCCCTCCTCTCACATACACATACTTAGCTTTGCTCATGATTGAAAAACTGACTTCCATATCATTGCTGCAATTTTTAGTGGCTTGTGGCTGGTTCCTAAAAACACAAAGAGCAAACCATATGGGGCCCAGGAAGAGAAAAGTCAGATAGTGCCTCCCAAGAATTGAAACTGGCCATGCTGGGACTGGGAGGTGCCGACCAACAAGCCAACGAACAAGACTTTCTGGTAAGCCGTGCAAGCCATGTGGGGCCCAGGAAGAAAAAAGTCAGATAGCGCCTCCTATGAGCCTACAGGTGCTTGGGCTGAGAGTCACCAACCCACCCCCACCCCCCACCGTGGTCAGCCGGCTGGTTTGGAGGACAGGCTGAGTTGGTGGCAACTGAGGGCAGCTGAGTGCTTTACTGTCTGGCTGACTTTGCAGGTCTGAGGCTGGCAGTCTGAGCATCTATAGGGAGGATAACAGTGTGCAGTATAGCAAATAGGGGGGATTGCCTTCTATCTTGTCTTTGAAATTCAATATTGTTCTCATTTGTTTTGCTTTGTTTTGATTGTTTTTGCTTTATTCAAGATTCTGCTTTGATTGGTTTTATTCTGTTTTGTTTTGGTTTGATTTTGCTCTATCTGATGAAATGGACAACTATTGTGAAGATAATGAGACATACTATGGTAGCCATTGTTGTTTTCCTATTGTCCTACTTTGAAGTTCTGTACCATTTCTCTGCTTTGTTTTAATCGGATTTATTCTGTTTTGTTTTGTTGCGTTTTGTTATCTTTAAAATAAAATAAAAAATAAATAAATTTTAAAAAATAAAAGCACAAAGAAATACCTGTGGGCTGTTCCTAGACTCTAGAAATATGTATTCTGTTTATTATAGTGTGTAACACTGTATTTTCCAGGTGTGGAAACCTGATTATCCATATGTGAGGGCCTTAATAAGAGAAGAAACAACTATATTGTTTTGAGCACTTCCTCGTAAAAAGTAGTGGTGCCAAGAGAATTTTGTCATGTTTCGGAGTGTCTTGAGGGTTTCTGTGCCAACAGTAGGACAGGATGAAGGGACTGAGATCTGTGGTGACTCCACATGTCTGCCATGGCTTCTGTGTCTTTCCCTTACAGAAAAGCTCAAAGTGCTCTTGTTACTAGAAAAAAAACCAATCACTAGTTATATTACTTTCGTTAGTAATGCACTCATTGAAGAGTTTACCTACCAAATGGTTTAGTGCTATCTTCTGTCAACAATGGGCAGCCAAGGACTGTGATCGACAATGGTATCATATCCATATTTAACAATTACTGGTTAACTAATAATAGTAGGAGCAACACAAGTAGCCTAGTATTTCAGGTTATCTCTATTTGGCAACAAGAATACAGAAGCCAGCAGAAAGCACTGGGGACTTCAGCAAGTCACAAGTGGAGAGAATTATAAACTAGTGCACCAAAGAGTTCAACAGTTGAATTTTACTCATAATGCTATGGAATGATAGTATGTTGGCCCATTGGGGCTGCAAACAAACTGGGTGACTTACAAACAACAAAAATTTAACTCTCACACTTTCAAGGGTTAGAAATCTAACAGATTCAGTGTATAGTGAAGGACTGGTTCGCAGATAGCTATCTGCGAAGGACTGGTTTGCAGATAGCACCTGTTTGCTGTGTCCTCACAAGGGGATAGGGCAAATGAGTTTCTTTTGGGCCTATTTGATATGGGCACGAATTCCATTCATGAGGACTGTACCTCATAACCTAGCCAAGCCCTAGACTGCACCTCTCAGCATCTTCCCCTTGTAGTTAGGACTTCAACATATGACTTTTAAAGGGGACACAAACATGGCCACAGCAGATAAGGGGTTCAGTAATGGTTTCTTAAAGGATAAGATAATTGAAGCAAGTCGTGAAGGATGAAGAAATGACACTAGAAAGGAAAAGTATGAAAGGTTATTTGGCTCAGGAAGGCATCAGACTTGGAGGTAGTAGATGCTACTTGCTGACATTTTTTTCATTTAAGCACTGCCCCCTGGTGTCCACTGTGAGAAGAGGATTCAAAAACAAACGTTTCACTCTTTTTGCCATATTGCCCTGTGTATGAGGGTTCACCAGAGAAACAGATCATATATATAAAGTCTCTCTGTTTTTTTTTTTTTTTTTGTGGCACTGGGGATGGAACTCACAACCTCGCACCTACCAGGGCAGGTGCTTAAGCCACTGAGCCAAACTCCCAGTCCTGGTTTTTTTGAGGCAAGGTCGCACTATGTAGCTCAGGCCGGCTTTGTGCTCGCATTGTCGCCCAAGCTGGACTCGAACTCACAACGCTCCTCCTACCTCAGCCTCCCGAGTGCTGGGATTAAAGGCGTGCACCACCACGCCCGGCTTTATAAAATCTCTCTTATATGTGATACATAAAGATTTGCCATGTAGGCTCACAATGGCCACCTGCAGAGTTAGCAGTGGAAGAACGCAAAGAGGAGGATCTGTGTGCTGGAGAACAGGAGGATCCAATTAAAGGTCAAAGCCCTGAAGCTCACTGGTGAGTCTGGTGTGAGTCCATACTGGAAAACCAAAGGTCTGCTTTGGAGGACCAAGCAGTCTGTGTTGGAAGCCTGAAAGAACTGGAGATGAACACGCAAAAGTGATGGCAAAGATGAGCTCCTCCAAAGAAGCAAAAGGGAAGACTTTCTTTTCCTTCCCTTTTTATTCCACCCAGGCTCCACACCTACTGGTTGGTGTGGGTGGGTCTCCCCCTTCAATTGGTGGCTCACAAGTTAATCATCCAGAAACAGCAAAAACTGTACTTCAGTAACAGCTAGGTGTTTCTTAATCCATTCACGTTGACACCCCAATTAACTATCATACATTGTAGTATGAATAAGCCACCACCCTCAGTGTCATTTAATCAAATCTCATTTTTCCAGGTTTCATTTCCTAAGTGGGATGTCGATTAGAAGCAGGCGTAGACCAAGAACTGCCATAACAATGCGAAACTTTCTTGGTGAGCTTAACTAGAAGAAAACTGTTTCCCAAGTTCCTTTATTGACAGATGTGTCATTAATATTTTGACCTCAGTGGCTAGGACTTGGTTAACTGTTCAGCTCTCTTTAACTTATGAGAATACTGTGCCCCAGAAAGTATTTTAGGGGCTACTTATCACAGATACTGCCCCAAGGAGTTGGTCATATGCTCCAGCAGCTAGTTAGACACACACGCAGAGGGAAAGAAACCAGTGGATGGTTGAGGGTTGACCACAGTTCTCAATGAAGGTCTGCAATGTTGTTAGAAGCTCCTTATCCAGTGCAGAATTTGAATGACTGTATCAGTGTGACTTGCCCTAGGGTACACAGATTAAGAACTGACAAATAGCCAGAGAAAGTCATGAGAGTGACAGATTCCATCTCCTTTTGAGAACGAGAAGGAATTTGGGAAAATTGCATTTTTGAGTTACTGTTTGGAGTAAACATCTGTAAGGAAAGTTTCAGCTCAGTGAAACTTCAGCTAAGCCTCTGCCTTATTATCCTTCCAAGGGGCTACAATTCAGGAGCAGAACTGTCCCCAGCAGTGTGGCTGCTTCCATGAGAATTGGAGAAATGATCCACAGTCCTGAAATAATTCACTTCTGAATTTATTAACTTCATAGGCAATTTTAAAACACAGAAGTATATGTTACTCATTTTAGTTTCACATGGAAGCTTGTGTCTCATCATAGTGTTTATCTTAAATTTTACAGAATTGGGTTTGGTATTTCATTAATGTCTCTGATCCCCAGGGGCCTGTTTGCTAAAATGACAAGAATATTGTCTTTTTATTTTTATTTTTATTATTATTATTATTATTATTTGCGGCACCGGGGATTGAACTCACAACCTCGTGCCTGCCAGGGCAGGCGCTAATATTATCTTTTTAAAGTACTATAATAAACACACTGATAAACCAAGGCTAAGGACTCCCAAACCACTTTGAGAGAAAAGCCATCTTTTCTCCACTTGACATGTTCAAAGAAACTGGAATCTCATATATGCTTAGCAGGTCCAATTGCAACAGAGCTTACCTATACATGCAATTAAGTATTTCAAATGTAAACAACATAATGGCAAACTAAGGAGATATTTAATAATCAGAAAAATTATGATGACTAACATTCCTTGGGAATGTTCTATGTGAACAGCATTTTCTCTTTTGTGATTTAAATGTATGGTTATCCCCTGTAATGGCTTTAGGTCCCCCTGCCCCATCGGCTCATATCCTAATCTCTGGAATATATGCATGTTATTTGAATTGAGGAAAAGGGGTCTTTGGAAATGGGTTAAAGACCTCAAGATGACATCATCTTGGATTATCTAGGATGGCTCTAAATCCAGTGCCACGGAGAGAAGACACAAGGAGGGAAGGCAGAAAAGCTCAGGAGGCTTTGTAGTGATAGAGACAGAGATTGCCTGGAGCCACCAGACACTGGAGGAGGCAGGGAAGGAGCTGCCCCTAGAACCTTCACAGAAACTGCAGACCTACTGGCTTCATTTCAGATTGTGGCATGTGAGAGAAAATTTCAGTGGTAAGCCACCTAGTCAAGGTCATTTGTTGCAGTAACCCTAGGAAATGAATGCATCTTTATTTTGAAATTGAGGGAACTGGAGCTCAGAGATGTTATGTAACTTCCCATAGCCACACATCAAGCATTAATACATGGAGGAGTTGGGTTCAAACTATCATCCTTCTTACTCCAGAACTTGTGCACTAAGCAAAACTCCATAAAACTCCAGCTGGCTTAACGGTCTAGCGATCACCTGTTTTGCCCAAGAAACAAGAATGCTGAGCATGTGCTATGCAGTTTCAGAGGAGTCTCCTTCAGCAATTTCCTGCTTCCAGAATCAATTTTTTTTTTTTTTTTTTTGCTTTAAAACAGCCATTAAGAGTCTGTCCATCAGCAGTTCAGTTCATATGTGGCCTGGTTTCCCAACCCAGGTACAAAGCGGTTCTATTCTTGGTCCTCAAAGGCTTTCTTTTATATCTCTACTCATAGGTATGATTGTCTTTATTCACACTGGGTAATAATACAATGGAGAATGAGCATTAAATTAAACATACAAAGGGTCTGAAATCAATCAAGCTCTTCTTGAAATTAATTTCGAAAAGAGGTCATCAGATATATTGCCATCAATTTGGAAGTGAATTGAGAAAGGGGACCCCCCCATTCTCTTTAGGAAAGAAAAATGTTTGTTATGAGATACAGTTTTTATTACCTTCCAGGAGTAGGTCAGCCAGTACAAAAAAATTTTACATCTATAGGAGTCAAAATAGTCACTTTACATGACAAGTAGAATGAATCACCACAGTGATATCTTCTCACCATCAGTGATCTGTACTATAAAAGGGTATTGAGAACCCTGGAAATGGAAATAAAATCCCCAACTTTAAAAATACTAGCAACCCTGAAGACCTGAATGTCAAGTCCAGAAAATTTCAGTGTAGTGAGAGAACTCACCTGGTCGCAGGTGGGTTTCTGAAGATGCATGAAGATAGGAGACTTAATGTTGCAGAAATGCACCACACAAATTATAAAAGGAATGTGAGTTCAGCCTATAGTCTGTTACCATTCTTTATGTATATCTCTAGTAAATGTCTAGAATGAACATTAGTCAGATGATTTTTCTGTTGTTTGGGAAAGAAAAGAAGGTTACCAGATGCCAGTCCCTGAGATGAAATCCAGTCATAATCATTCCGTTTCCTTTTTCCTTGGCTTAAGAAAGATTGTCTGAATTTTCTGAAGTCATCTGATAAGACCCGAACCTGCTCCCATAGACAGCCTAGAAGGGTGATTTCTAGCAGTGAGCATCACAGCACTCTTAAATCTGTTAAACTAAACACATGTGTGGATAAATCATGTGACCAAGCCATGGGGTCAACATGGTTGTAGGTAACATGAAGCTGGAAGCAGAATTAGTAGGTGGACGTAACCAGAACCCACAGTCTTCTCATCTGTAATGGAGTTTTAAAAGATGTACTTCAATAAAGTCTTCAAAGAAGAGCCTACTTTAAATTTTAAAAATCACAGATTAAAAAAGATATGGCTTGATGGTGCATTTGTGAAAAAGATTCAGGCATTACAACAAGTAAGCATGTAGTGAGGAATCTAATGTTAAATTGTATGAGGAGAAAAACTGTGTTTCGAATAAATGAGATGGTGATTTGGTTTTTTGTCATTGATGAAAAAATAACCGGTAGGGCTAAATGTAAAAAGAACGATGTCTACTTATGATCATGGCCAGTGATATGCAAACTATTCTTTGAGAGACCCTACTACTATCTTGCTATTCTTTTAGTGGCGTGGGAAAGTTAAAGCAACTTTGTATGCATAGCAAACACAATACACTCAATATAACCCAAAGAAGTGGAAGTAAAGCCATTTGTGGAAGTTCATCGAGATCAATTCTAACTCACTATGAGAAAGGATATTCTAGAAATGAAATCTGTGGACAAAATGAAACTATTCACTTTTCATTCATTCAACAAACATTTCTTGGGTAAAGATTCTCCTTTATGTTTAGGGTTAGATCTTGTTTGGAAACAAGGAAATTAGTCCAAATGGACCAAATAGGGAAACTGATAGACCACTGCATGGGCTTGAGAATTTCATCCACAACTTCACTGTCTGACCATAATATTGTACAGACCAGTATCAGTAGACTTAGAGCTGAATTTAAAACTGAATTCAACAGCTAACCACAATCATGTTAAACATTATCGCATTCTCTCATAAAATATTCGCATAAAGCTTACATAAATCATTTGTATGCATTTATTATGTCAAAATGAAGGTTCTACTGCTGATAGATTTGCAAAAGTATTCCAATCTTGTCATCTACATGACTTCAATCTCACATGATATCATGGGGCCAGCACGCAACAGTGGAAAAACTTCCGTGCGGTGAGGAGATGGCGCCCTCTAGGGAGAAATGCTTGAAAAGTAAGGACGGTTCAGAAAGGGTCAAGGGCCACTAGGCGTAAGGGTTAAAATTTCATCCCCGATAGGGAATTTAAAAAAAAAACAGTATTAGATTTTCAGCTTAGATATACTATCCTATCTACAAAAATAAAACAGCAATCATCGAGTCAAATTATTAAAAACAACTGAATTTACCTCTTTGAGATGCTGAAAAAAGTATAAAATATTCACTCTACCCACTTAGTTGCTTCAAGGAAATAAGAGATTATTTCTATAGTTATCTTTCATGTAGCAGAACTGTTTCCCCTTCCCTAATGGCACCATGAAAATCTCATTTTACCAGAGATGAAAGGAACAAGGACAAAGTCGGGCCCTACAGTGTTTGCTTGTATGTGTTTGTGTGTTTTAAAGGCTAAAAACTCTCCAGTAGCAAATGATTTAAACTGGCCATTTGAAAGACGTGTTACAAATTTTTGTTTTGATGCAATGCTATGCTTCAGTCATACTGCATCGACTGATGTGGTTAACTCCTTCAAGCCGCCTTGGATCTGATTTATAGATACTCTGAGGAGGGCATTTCAGCAGTCCTCCTGCTTAGCTGAGACACTGGATTCCTTTAACAGGTGTATCAATTAGCTTTTGCTGCGCAACAATCCATTCCAAAGACTGAGTGGTTGAGGAAGTAACCAACCATCTCTTATGGCTAAGGAGCTTAGGAGCTGGCAGGTCAGTTCTGGCACTGTCTGTGAACCTCCTAAAGTGCCTGCAGGCAACTTCAGCTCAGCTAGGCATCTCAGGGTTTCTAGGATCTTGGCTACAACAGCCAGAAAGACTCAGCCCTTCTTGCTATGTCTCATTCTCCAGCAGCCAGCCTAGACATCTTCACAGGACAAGAGAGGAGGAAGCCAGGGAGCACAGAAACCAAAGAATATTTAAGTCTCTGTCTCTCTGTCTGTTTCTGTCTGTCTGTCTGTCTGTGTCTTTCTCTCTTTCTCTCTCTCCTTCACTCCCTCCTTGCCTCTGTACATGGTTTATTTCTCTCATTGCCCAAAGCAAGTCACAACACCGAGCCCACAGAAAGATACCTTCTGGGCTCAGAAATTGTGAAAAGTATGGAGGTCTACACAGTCTACCAGGCCAGGGGACAGAATCTTATATCATCCAGCAAGAGGTAAAACACACAAAGCAAACACCCAAGAAAAGGTAGCCTTCACCAGCCTGACATCAGCTGCTTTTAAAGAGCAGAATCTGAGAAAGGCACTGGGACAAAAACAAAACAAAACAACAAAACAAGATCCATTCCAGCAATTTATCTTTTGATTGAAGTCACACAGTTCATACGTTTATGGATGTTAATATTTGTAAAGAATGGACTAGAGTTGGGGAAGTGGGTTGAAACTTAAGAAACAAATACAGAAAAAAGAAGTGTCTTAAAAGAGACACGCAGACTAATGCAGAATGAGAAAGAGGACTTTGATAGCCTGAGACTTTTTCAACAGTCTTCTTTCAAAGAAGCACTTAGCCTGTGTTAAATGGACCGGCTAATAAACCATACAGCCCAGCAAGACATCCTGACCCTGTCATCCTCACTTCTCTAAATCAAACTAAACTAGAGGAAGAGGACTGAAGAGTCACCACTTCGAAGGGAAAACACAGTGAAATATTTCAAGCCTTAGAAGCAAGCTCAGTAAGACATACTGTGACTCACAGCAGGGCACAAGTTTTCTGACAAAGCAAAAGTTGAGATGGAAAATGTTGACGCATTATCTATGAATGCGTCCATAGCTAGTCGATGTTCTTTTACAGCAAATGAGTCTTGCTGAATGGTAGATATGACGATTTCACACCAACGAGGATTATTATAAAAAGAAAGAAAAAGGTAAAGCTGCAGTAGTTGCCAGAAAAATCTTATAGTTTTATGCATAAATAGAAAAGACAAAGGTCATATTTTTTTTCATTGCTCTAGGGAGGAAAACTGCTAGAAGTAGTCACACTGCTTAAAGTGACTTCCTATTATAAGTCAGAGAGAAGAGAGATTGGAAAATCAAGTTAGCTCACAGAGCAAACAAGTATCGAGCTAACTTGAATCTTAAAGGATATTGAATAGAGATTCAAGGCCATTACAAATACATTCACATAGCCCTGATTTTGTAAAGACAAAGACTTTGAGCTTTAGCAAAGAAACTCAGAAAAATACAGAGCTGGGTTCAGTTGAAGGGAGGGAAGGCTTGAGATTACAGCAACATTTGACAACTGGCAGGGAGGACGTGTGAGAAACTCGCAGCCCTTGTGAAAGGCACCTAAAATGTTCTGAAAAGGAAGGTCTCAATGTTCTTCACTACGGAATGAGCAGAAGTGTCCATAGGCAGGATGGAGGTGTGGCTAAGTGACAGAACATTTGCCAGCATGCCTGAGTCCCCATAGGTTTGATCTCCAGCACGAGAGAGAGTGAGAGACAAAGAGAGTGACAGAGAGACAGACAGTGAGAGACAGAGAGAGCAAGAGACAGAGACAGAGACAAGAGGTGTTTACCCATAGAGCCACTTAGTGGGTCGAGCTGAAGGTGCTACATGCAGACATATACTGAATGAAATTAGCTCACATGCACTATCTGGGAGAAGAAAAACAAAGTATCCGTGAAGTAGGGAGTAGAGCTGCAAGTGGCATGGCATGACACTGCTGCTATCAGTAATAATATATATGTCACCAGATTTCTCAGAATGAGGCCTCATTCATTCAAAATGTGAAATCCCTAAGCAAAGTGAAAATTTCCCCTCTCCACTGAAAGAAAGCTGAGGCCCAGACACTTGCCACAGGTCACAGTGAGAGCTCGTGGCTGAAGGGCTTCCATCTGAGTGTCTTAACCTTTGCTCCTTACCACACCATAATTGACACTAATCAGATACTCCTTCACAGTAAAGTGTCCTAATTATAGTTTTGCTAAAGATATAAAAGGGTAAAATTATATCTTTGTTAAATAAGGAGGTCATTTGTAGGAATGTATAGCAATTAGGACAATACATAAATCTTCCAAAATATGCTGCCAAATTCATTTTAGTTCAGTAATAACCGCCTACTGAATTCCATCTGCTTTCACTTTATTTTCAAAACAAGAACAAGGAAGACCATTTAGTAATCATTTAATCTGCCTAAATAACATCTCTTTTCTTACTTTCATATTCAGTCTTCCAAAAATTATAATGTCAATGGAAGTTAGCTTTTGAACTTGGCTTCCTAGAATTGACAAAACACTTAAGAGTTTATGAAGCAAGCAAGGTGTGGTGGTGCACGCCTTTAATCCCAGCACTCGGGAGGCTGAAGTAGGAGGAGTGTTGTGAGTTCCAGGCCAGTTTGGGCTACAGCATGAGCACAAGGCTGGCCTGAGCTACACAGTGCAACCCTGCCTCAAAAAACTAGGGCCAGGAGTTTGGCTCAGTGGCTTAAACGCCTGTCTGGCAGGTGCAAAGTTGTGAGTTTGATCCCCAAGTTCATGAAGCATTTAGAACATTTGATTACTCTAGTAGCAACACTAGTTAATGATGAAGACTGTATAATATAGTGCTGTGCACTGCTGGCTTTTTAAAAAAAATTAATCAGCCGGGTGTAATGGCACATGCCTACAATCCCAGCACTCGGGAGGCTAAGGCAGGAGGATCGCCACAAGTTCAAGGCCAGTCTGGGCTACAAAGTGAGTTCAAGACCAGCCTGAACCATATAGTGAAACCCTGCCTCAATAAAGACCAAACAAGCAGAAAATAAATTAATTAATTAATCTTCAT
Organism: Dasyprocta punctata; assembly: GCA_004363535.1. Taxonomy (NCBI): domain Eukaryota; kingdom Metazoa; phylum Chordata; class Mammalia; order Rodentia; family Dasyproctidae; genus Dasyprocta; species Dasyprocta punctata. The sequence goes on from RJWM01046162.1 coordinate 11,659, forward strand.
GAAAACTGTAAATTAGGCATGGTTATCACCACATTTGTAGAGAGAAAACTGAAGTTTGGTACTGTTCTGTTAATTGGTTTAGTCCCATACAAGCCATGACTGCATATCAAAACATTTAGGAATTTTTTCTGTAGACTAGTTATAGCAGAGGTAAATCATAACTCAATCCTGATCAATACTTTGAGTTAATTTACATCAAAGAGAATACATAGAGCATTTCTTTCTTAAAATCAAAGCACATTTCCCTTTACTGCAAATGTATGGAGTTTTCAGTACTGTGAAAAAAAAAATTGTTTATCAATTATATAACAAGTCCCATGAGAACCCGTGAATATGAAAGTCCCTCATCACTCACTGGCACCTGTGTGTTTGCATGTGTTGCTATGAAGGTATGCCGAGGTCAGAGGACCCTAAGGACTGACATGGACTCGCTCACTGCCCACCCACCCGGCCATGGCCACTACCAATGATGTGCAGTGCTGGGAATCGATCAAGTTTATTCTACCCTCTGTGTAGGCCGTATTTATGTGGACAGAAAACAGTCCTTAAGAAAGTATGACGTTTAAGCTGTGAAACATCAGAAAAGAGAAACTATCCATTCCTTGACTATGTGTGACCATGTTGGTTTTATATATTTTTTTTTCTTTTTTTTTTGGAACCAGGATCGAACTCACAACCTCGTGCCTGCCAGGCAGGTGCTTAGGCCACTGAACTAAAGCCCCAGCCCTATTTTTTGAGACAGGGTCTCACTATGCAGTTCAGGCTTGCCTTGAACTCACTTTGTAGCCCAGGCTG
>RJWM01046163.1:0-12450 GCA_004363535.1 Dasyprocta punctata
AAACACAACCCTCCCAATGCCCACACTGACATTAGACTCTGAATGCACTCCAGAAACTCACATTCCAGAAGACGTGCCACTGTCCATCCATTTCCATTTCTTTTCCCCTGTGTCAAAAAATAGTCCAATCCAGTACTGAAGTGAACCAACATGGGGTTGAAAGAAGCCCTGTAAATGAAACAAAACATATCACATAACAAAGTCTCATCTGTTAGGTGAACAAGAAGAATGCCAGGCAGAGGAGTCAGCTGCTCCTATGGCCAGAGCTCTCCTACTCTCCTCGTCCTCTCTCCCCTCAATCCCTCCCTGTATTTACAATTTCTGAAGTAATTTTCCACTAGCATATTATTGACTTATCTTAAAAATGGATATCAGTGGAATAAATTATTAAACGTTCAGAAAAATGTAAAATCTAAGTATTGTGCAGTTGGAGATTCATTAAGTAATTGTGGACACTTTATAACACTATTCAAATCCATGCTCCAGCATACTGAGGGATTCAGAAAAATGATGATCACATAATCTTAAGTGAAAGAAATAATCATCAAACAAATTGATTAAATAAAAGGTATATGTGAAGATGTGCATTAAAGCTTCTCCTAAGAGAAAGCCTTTCTGTAGTTTAGTAGTTAGAAAGGGGAGGGGGAAAGATATTTAAAAGTATTGACCCCAGTTAAAATGTAGTACTTCATAGCGACATAGCACATCATGTTTGATTAAATGAGTGATATGCTTTAAATTATAAATTTATGTTTATATTTTACTCTATCAAACAGAAAATTATCTCATGACTTGCTACTATGAATTCTTTTACATTGTAACTTTAAATTTTTATAAAACTTACATATAAATGTTGTGTTCTTTTCCTAAATGATAAATAGTGGTTTCAGGCTAACTTTTTATTTCTCTATGAAAACACATATTGGGTATGTGGATGATTTTCCTTACTAATCAATTAAAATGAAATTTTCAGTACTGTCGCATTGCTGATATATTTTCACTTTTTATAATTATCTTTAAAGATATGCATCTTTATATATCAGAACATTGGTCAAGTAATTATTATCTATATGGCAGATGCAATGAAAATCACCACGAGGCTAATTGGTAACATTGGTTATTGCATTCATATTCATCATTATCATCTCCATTTTTTTTTCAGATAGACCCACAGAGGTTAACTAATTTACCTAAGGTCATCCAACTAGTATGTGGTAGACATGGATATTATCCCCAGGCAGTCAGGTGCCTGGGTTCGTAATGGTAAATAACTACTGGATCCAATTAACTAAAAGGGCTCAGTTTTATCCAGAAAAAGGCATACTTTTCTGTGAAGGCTCTTCTGCAGACATCTTAGAAAGGGAGCTGACTGCAAAGACCCGAGCTGCTTCCTTAATAACAGCCATCATGATAGCTGATTGAGCACTTAGTAAGTAGCAGGACCATATAATTCTCAGTAGGCAGATGTCTCATGAGAGACTCCTAACTTAAAATTGTGTCCAAAGCATAGTTGGAAGACCTCACTGTCTTAGGCCCCATGGTGAGAGACAAAGTCCAAGAGACTAGAAGTGAATGTAACAGTCTATATTACCAGTTCATCTTGATCATCTATCTTCAGAAGGGATAATCCTTGATTTTGACAAGTCTGTTTACATTTTTCCCAGGTTTTATTGTCAATGATAAAATAGTAACATTTTACTCCATGGCAGGTCAAGCGCCATTCACAAGTTTTGCCTACAACATGTAAGAATCATTAAATTTCTTGTTACCCAGTATGTTGCAAATCAGAGCAATATATTTATCAGCCTTCCGTAACCAAATAAAAATGCCATAGCTCTCAGCAAAATGATAACACAATGTTCTTCAAGTTTCTGGATTGCCAAGAGGTATCTGCACTCCCATCTTCAATGTAGCGTTATTCACAATAGACAGGTATGGAAACAACCTTAATATTTATTGATAGATCAAAGGGTAAGTAAAATTTATTTACATGTGAGGAATAGTATCCTCTAAAAAGGAATAAATTCTGCCATGTGACAAGACGAATGAACCTTGAAGATGTTGTGCTCAGTGAAATAATCCAGCAATAGAAAGAAAAAATCTTTATGATTCCACTTAGATGGAGTATCTAAAATAGTAAAACTTATAGAAGTAGGGATAAGGATTTCTGTCATACCTATATTTTGCAAAGGTTTATCTTTCACATGACTTCTGTTCTTGAAACACAATTCCAGATCCATTTTTTCCTGATCCATTTTATTTTTAAGAATGTTGTATTCTAAAGTCATATTCGTCAAAAGTTTCTGTAAAGAGCTGTAATTCTGTGTAATGGAAGCATTGTCTTCTAGAATTCTCTCCTTTTCATTTTTTTCTTGAGAAACTAAAGTTAATAACATAGATATGATACAAAAAATACTCATAATGTGTAAATATTAAAATTTAAGATAAAAGAAAATGTCTCACCCTGACAATCAACTCACATTGTTACTTTAATTAGTAATTTTAATTAGTAACTAGTAATTAGTAATTTAATTAGTAACATTTAGAAAGTAACACCTCTGTGAACTGACCAAAGAAATGGAAACATCAAATTTCTCACTGTTAGCAACTTAAACATAAAATAAATAAAATAACATATCTGAGTAAAATTATGATGATAATACCTTACCTCTTAGTTCTTATTTAACAATGTAACATTTACAATAAGAACAAAATAAAAATCAGTCAACTCACTAAACTCACATCTTCTGAGGAAAAAGTCTGGGCTCAGAATCATGAAGAGATAGCATCATTATGATAAAGACCCAAGCTACTTCCTTAATAAAAGCAGTCATCATGATAGATCATATATATTGAGCACTTAGTAAGTAGCAGGACCATATACTTCTCAGCAGGCAGGTGTCTCCAAGAAACATCTAACTTACAGTTTTGGCCCACATAACAGACACAACAAAAAGCACAGTTGAAGATCTCACTTTGGCATGGGAGTAGAAATTTATTGTCTCCATTATGAAAGGGATCAATAACATTTAAAAATTTGGTATGTTACAAAATAAATAGAATTTTTAAAATTCCAAACATTTTCTTATACTTAAATACTATTTCCTAAAGAAATATTTAGTAATTGTTTGTTAATAAAATAAAGTCAAGAAAACCAGGCTGTTGTGCAAGAATAAAGTTCAAGGCATGAAAGTTAACATTTTATCTCTCAGGTGTTTTTAATGGTATCATTATACACAGTTACACAAACATCAACAGTATAGTTAATCTTGCAGATGTACTGCAGGGAAAGATAGAGATAGCGATAAAGAGATAAAGATAGAGATAGAGATAGGGATAGGGATAGGGACAGAGATAGAGATAAAGATATTGTTACAAATAGACCAAACATCTGAACTCAGAATGAAAGCATGAACACCCACAATTACCTTTATAATAGCATTTAAATGAAAATCCTTGAGTCCATGTTAAAGTAAATATATTTTGAAACATAACTTCTATATTCTGTGTCTGAAACAAATTAAAGTCTCTAATTTGCTGTTGAGTTTGAGTAACTATGGGATTCTACTACTCCAAATATGGCTCATAGCACTCCCACCTAAAAGCAAACCCATATATCTAGTTCATATGTGTAAGGTAAAAATGAAAAGTTCTCCTTTAGATCCATAGAGCAATAGTATAATAATAGTCTGCTTATTAGACTTCAAAGCTTCTGTACAAGAAAAATATAATGCAACTTTTTCTTAAGAATTGCTATCATAATTTACCTGTGTTTTGTAAAGGTTTTGAAAAGGTTTCATTTTTCCTATGAGATCCGTTTGAAGACCATTCTAGCTCCATTTTTTCTGGATGTGTTTTAGTTTTAAGAATGTCAAATTCTAAAGTCTTATTTGTCGAAAGTTCCTTTAATGCACTGTCATTTTGTGTAATGTTGAACTCTTGCCTAAGCTTTGCTAGAATTTCCTCCTGTTTTTGTTTTTCTTGAGTACACTGAAAAACTAAAATTAATAGTATAGGTAGAATACAAAAACCCCTTTGAATACATATTTAAATTTTAAGGCAAAAGAAAAAGTCTTATATAAACAATTAACTTACATCATTACTTTAATCAGTAATTTGACATTTAGAAGTGACCGGACTGTAGAAACAGAAACATCAAATTTCTTTCTTATTGTTAGCAACTTAAGAGTAAAATAAATAAGACATCTAAATAAAATTATGATAGTACACTTTAACTTTCAGTTTAGTTCCTTCATAAAAGTTAAAGCATCATTTACAAGTAAATACCAAATTAAAAATCAGTATTTTATTCACTCTTTATCACCAACTCTACAACTATCATCAGCAGAAGTACACATAGGATCCTAAGTACACAGTGTTCCCAAAAATTGCCCCCAAATCATAGGTTGCTGAAAAGAGACAGACACAAAAATGCCTAATATGACTCCACTTACAAAAAGTTAAAAAATGAATGAATCTAATTTATAATAGCAAATGAGGATTATGGTTGAGGGAGGAAGAAGAACTGATGTGATCACACACAAGCCCAGGGCAGATAGGCACTGGGTACTTCTTCTTTGTGATCTGACTTGAGTTATATCTGCTCATTTGCTTTGTAAACAATCTAAGAATTACAAGATGTTTAGATTTTTTAACTATGATGAAATTGAATAGAAAAGTTGATTTCAGAAAAAAGAAACCTTTTAGGTAAGCATGACTTTCCCTCAAAACCAGGAACTATAAATAATAAAATGTACATTAGTAATGCACAAATTAAAATATTATAAACAATGAAATATATAGATTTGTAAATAAATGATAACTATATTTAAGAATATGGATGAAGTCTTCAAATATAATATTGACTAGACAAGATTTATCAGAAAGAAACTCTTAAAACTTCATCATTTTCTCCTCATTGTCTATATAGAGCAGATTAGATTTCTTATGATCTTAGGATACCAAAGACTAGTTCCAAGTTTTATTTCCTATACTAATGGAATAACAACTTTTGGAATATGTAAAGAACTTCCCTTGACAACAATCACAATGATATGTTGAAGGAAGTTGATACATTTCTATCCAGAAGCCATGAGAATTTTTAAATATGAAATGAATTTACATATTTGCACATATATAAACATACAAGATGTGACCATATCATGAGTGTTTAAAAAATCATTACAATGAAATATATACCATCATTAATTCTTCTCAGAATACTTCCCCTTGCTTCAACTGCACTTATTCCATCCTTCTTGCCACCATCCAAGGAGTTGTACAAGTTCTCTTTCATTTGTACTAGCATGGCTGCCTGGTTGTTTTGAATTGCTTCAGAATGTTAGCTTTTTGTGGTGGTTTTGACTTTGAGGAAGAACTAGAAGTCACTTGGTGCCAGATCCAATGCATAGTGAGTATAAGGACACACATAATGTTTTTATTTAATAAAAACTGTCATAAATATTTTGAATTGATTCAGGACATTGATAAGGCCAAAAAAAAAAGAGCCGTGAAAGAGGACGTGTAGAACTGCTTCAGAAAGTGGGAAGAATGACAGAATAAGTGTGCTTGAAATAAGGGGAGTATTTGAGGAAGATTAAAGGCAGCATGTCTTTCTGAAGCAAATTTTTTATTTAAACACTCACTGGATTTTATGATTGCACCTCAGTATATACAAATCTATATACTGGCCACCACATGTAAAACAAAACACCAATTCATACAAGCAAGCATGGAAAATCACTGAACAAAACCTCTTCTCTAGAATAATACATTTAACTCTTACTTTATACCAGTAGGAAATTTGAAAATATCAATGCAAATATTGTAATTTCAAATGGGTATTTTTTTCCTTACTGTTCACCAGAAAAGAATGTCCTTGTGCTTTATTTATGAGCATCTTGAGCCCATCTTTTTAGTTTGTTTTAGTTTTCACTGAAGGAAATTTATTAACATTTTGAAAGACTTCTGCTAGAAAGAAAACATAGTCTGTACAAATATCAGAATTTGAAAATCATTATGTATCTTTTTTAATCAAAGAATTGTTCTACTCCTATATGACTTCAGTAAGAAATTTGAACAAAATTCTTATAAAGTTAATTTCTGAAAAGCAGAGTAAATTTAATTTCTTCATTTTAAATATATAACTTATTTAGAATTAGAACAATGTAGAATGAAATTGGTTTTACCAAGACAAATTAATAAAACAATAAAATATTTTGAGAAGAATATTTCATTAAAGACTTAAATGTCCAAAGTCAATATTTGTCACTGTATTGTATTCTATATTACAACTTTCAAAACTCAATTTGTATTTCTTAATAAGGATTTTTCAACCTTTTAAAGCATACATTTGCTTATGAAATTAGGACATATATATATAATTTTTAAAAAGCTAAAATCTTTCTGTTTTTGTATTTTTGATGAGTTCAGAATAACAATTTCACATTCCATCCAAATATATGAATTAAAATGAAAACTATTTCCCACAATAATTTGAAATGTTTAAAGGCATTTTCAAGCATGAATGTAGAATGTTCCTTTATGGTCTCAAAAATATACATACCGAGAATAACAATAACCATTGTTGCCAGCATGGAAACTATACAAATCAGGAGGATGGTTCCCAGGATTGCAGCAATGTGCTTCTCAGGAGGTGAAGGGTAATATTCAAGGTCAGACATGGTACTGATGACAAAGCAGAGTGGAGTGAGCTATTTAGAAGGTTTACATTCAAGAGAGCCCACAGAACGGGAAATCCCACAGGTAAACCCAAATCCCAAACTCACTCCCACAAGCGTAATCCGTCTCTAGAACATCTCTACATTTTCAGTGAGTATAATGATCCATAACTGTTTAGTCAACGACAAGAAATTTCAACAAATAAAATTAGTCTTCACATTTTAAAGAATAATATAGCTCAAATCAGAGCACTTGTTCTCACAGATGAAAAATATGTGAACCTGTTTGCCACTTTTTAGCCACACTTCTGTGCCCCAACTTCACATCCTAGAACAGTTACATCAAAGATCAATGAAATGTTTTACCTTTCCAGGTTGTCACATTGTTATTCCCTGGTTGCTCCTGTGAAACATTTTGGAACCATAAGTTTAACAGTGCATGGGTTTTCTCCTGTTCACTTATTGAAATGGAAGTTTTAGTGCTGGTATATTTCCTTAGCAGCTTCTTTGGATCTTTGTCCAGAAACTGTTCCAAGTGGATCATGCTTTGGGGTATTCATGCCTGCAGCTGAGTGAAGTCATGGACTGTGCTGTGATGACGTGCCTCAGAAGTTAGCAAATAGTATGCATAAATTTATTGAAAATAAGCTACTATTGCTTAATCTAGGAATTATATTTGTTCTTCATCATCCAATTAAATTTTTAATAGTCTATAATGCCTGGGTTAAATATAAATTAGTGCATTATTATTCAAAGATTTGCAACGTACTGATTCTAATATCTAAAATTGATAGTATATTTTCAACATGTTTACTGGTTTAATTTTAAATGATATTGCTTAACAAACTGAAATGTGTATGGATGCACTTGAATAGTTCTCAACAATTAACAATCAGAATCAACCAGTGCAATTGTTGTTTTAGGATCTTTCCTTGAATTATTGAAGTAAATACATTGAGCTTCTACTTTGATTTTATTTTGTATGAATTGTACCCAATTACATCACATAGAGACTCTGCCAACTTTCAATAATAGAGTTGGATGGTACAGTGATGGGAGGAGCAACACATTCCTTCTGTTGTCAGAAAGTCACACTTCCTTTAGTGGGAAGCCCTGCTTACTCGTGTAAGAGGTCTTGCCACAGAGGAGTTAAAAGAGGTGAAGTTCAATAACAAAATTTCAGGACAAAAGTAAAAATGTCTGTGATCTTCATAGCCTGTTCTTTGAGGCTCATAGTGAGTCAAGAGCAGGAAAAGCAGATCTCTCACCAATGTGTTACTTAAAGTTAACAGGAAACTCTCAGCCCTGAGTTATTTTGAAATTAGTTCATCTCATCACACATCGCCAGATGACAGGACACTTTGGGCTCTTACTGAAGAGACAGTGTATGCTTCTAAACTGTCATTTTGCTCGCCCATTTCCAAGTGTCTTAAAAAAATTGTTTACAAATTTTGTAAGAATTGTTTCCATCACAATCATAGACATTGTATTGCTAAAAGAAACTCAAATTTCAAGTGCTGGTTTAAATTAGGATGTTAAATCTTAACACTATATAACTTTTGATTTTTTCATTACTTGGGATTGAAACTAAGTCTATGTTCACACTATGGGCAACATTATGTACTTCTTTTCCTCAAATCCTCATTATATCATGTATGTTATGATAGAAAAATTATAAAGTATCATTATCAACCAGTATGTATTTGTTGCTATGTATTCTGGTCAGTTACCATGTTTTCCAACTTGTAGTGGACACAAACACCACTGCCAACCTTCAAGATGTTCCAATTGACACCAAAATAATTAAAATGAAACTTCAATAGATTTTTTTCTAAATATTGGAAACATAATTTTAAAATCCTGGAAAAATAAGAACTGCTTTAATCTGAGAAAGCCATGCTAAAGAAATTACAGAAAACCTCATGATAAGAAGGAAAGTATTAAACCATTTCCATGAAATAGGGAATGATGCCTCAATAAGTTTATGGTACCTTTTATTCAACAATAGATGTAAAATTGTTCAACTAAAGTAAATTTTTAAAAAGGTTATTGTACCTGGAAAAAATTAAAAGTGTGCTTCTTTCTAGATGAAAGTGTTGTTAATACAGAAAAATTCAGAAATATTTTGACTGGAAATGATAGAATCGATATACACAGCACTAATTTGACACCCATGGACTCAGGCTCCCAGCCTTCCCCACTGCCAGAGCAGACCAGGCAGCCCCAGGTACCCAGCTGGCGACAGCCGCCAAGGAGCCCAATCAGCACTCACAGACCCAGCCTTGGCTAGGTGAGTCTAACCTGTGACTTGCCCAGCTGCAGTGAGTGAAGAGGGACACTCTTGGTCCTCATATAAAGCATGTAATACAGCTAACACACATAAGTAACAAAACTTCCTTTTCAATATGCATGTTTGTCATTATAACGGTATTCAAGGGATGGGAGGGTTCTGTAGGCTGCAGGTTGGCCACACTTGCCATGGAGTCTGAACCAATACGACCCCAAACCAGTCCCGGTGGCTGGAGGTCTCAGGCTGTCTCAGCACTGGGCTGACTTCTGCAGATCCCATCTCCAGGCTCACGGCTGCACACGTGGACTCAGCAAGACCCTGTGGCCCCAAGGTACAGGACAGATGCTGCAGAGTCCAGCTTCAGGCTCATCTCACACTGCTGGCCACACCAGTGTCAATCCAGGCCACTTGGTCCCAGGTTTCAAACTGGCAGCAAAGATCAAAGGCCAGCAAAGGTTTGCCCTCCTGGAGTCAAGCACCAATCAGCATGTGTGGACGCAGGCTCCAGGCCTGCGCAGAACCACCCTAAACGCTGCAGACCCAAACTCCAGGGTTACCTCAGCACTAGAGCAGCCCAGGTTCCAGACACATACCCACCGCCCCAGGATTGACTATTGTGTTAAATCCCCCAAGCTTACCACTAGACTTAGGTTCTCTTGCAGCTTTCCCCGGCTCACTGTGCTGAAAATACTTAGCAAGTGGTTTGTCGTTACTTTAGGCAGCTTACTGTGAAATAATACCAGCATCATAGTACATCACTATTTTGACTCCTTCACTTTGTCCTTCCCCTCATTACCTTGCAGTTTCCCTCCTAAATAAAACTTCATCTATTTGTTTTTCAAATGTCCACGGAAAAATGTAGCTTGTGTTGGTTTCTTTTATAAGATATGTCTGGTTATTTCTGTATTACTGTTCTGCATTTTTCTGCTTTCCGTTTTAATCCCTTGACATAGTTAAAAGCAATCAAGGTTTTATTCTGCATTTGATGCCTTCTTTACCTAAATTTATTACATTGTATTATATTGTTTGTTAGTTCACCTAAGTATTCTTTGACTGTTTCCACGTGTGATTTGGAATTTTACATTAATTTTATATACAACAGATATCTAGTGCCAAGCTTAATGTTCCTTTCTTAGATAAACCACATGCTTTTTTTCCTGTGGTGGCTCAGAGTGCTTCTAACTCAGGATCACACCATCAGTGTGACTGTTAATTTAAAGTTGATCACAAGTGGTGTACTATAACCTAATCTGCAACTCTCCTGCTCAAGTAGAGTTGAAGTCTTATCTTTTGTTTTTCCTGCAGCTGTTCAACCAGGACTATGGAGTTATTAAGTTAAAACACTTTCACGGAGTGTTTGCTTTTGAAGTCTGAAAAACTGCATGATTTCAAGGTATACCTAGTTTTGACCTTTGATAAATTTTTTGTCTTTTTTATTAACATCCTATGTAATACTAGAAAGATATTTAAATAAAAATATCTATCTAGAACTAGATTGGAGATAAAAAACAATAGCGTCACTGAAACATAAATCAAGTCATCTGAAATGGTGATATCAGCCCTTGGGTAAAGATGGAAACTGTAGCTCTGACTCTCATTACTGCTCAGCAACCTTGACTTGTATACATTCATAGTCGAGGTTAAAACTGCAACTACAGCAGTGAAGAAATGAGAATTAAAAAGAAAAAAGGTGAGGAGGAGGAGAAGAAGAAAGAAAAATACAGAAAGATGGAAGGAGTATTAGCAGAGAAAAAAGTAAATGCTTTTTAAAAGATTAAAGAACTGTCATAGATGTAAATGAATTTCTGGAAGAAGGAAATTGACTAATGTATTAATTGCTGATTAAATGCAAGGAGATAACAACATAAATGACTAGTGTTTGGAAAACAAGATTATTAAATCCTTAAGGTAATCAGCCTCTATATAACTCAGTTTTATGTTTGCTGGGACAAAAAAAAAAACCTGACATCTGCAACTCGAAGGACAAGAGATTCATTTTTGGCTCATGGTTTCAATAGTTTTGTACTGTTTTTCCCACAGTCCAATACAGAAACATCACAGTGAAGGGCATGGTGGGACAATGCTGGTGATTCAATGGTAACTGGGAAACACAGTAAATGAGGCCTATTACCTCCAAACACATGCCCCTAGTGACTCATCTCCAATGGTGCTCTACCTCCTAAGACCACATTCAGTTATAAATAGCAGTGGGCTAATTTTTCTGATAAGAATAGAACGCCTATGATCCAGTCACCTCTTCAGGATCTTCTTAAATCAGTCAAGTTGGCAACTAAACTTAACCATCACATTCTGCCCTTTGTCAACTTGACATCCAAACATAATTCCACAACCATACTCAGTCTCTAAATATAGACAATAACAAGATCAAAATTCCATCTGAAATTGTATATAAATATCCTGCTTATAACTCAAAACACACGAACACTTTCCCTAAAGTTTCAACAGTTCTAACATTTCTCAAACATCAGAGGGAAGAAAAAGATTGACAGCCTGGAAGATGCCAAATTTATTGATGCTGAGAACCACAGTATTTTGGGAAAAATGTATAATCAGAAAAGTTATTAATACAATATTCTATGAATATTTTATCTTACCCAGTTTGCATGACAGACTCATTGCTGTAACACGCGGGTAAATACTCAAATAAACTATCATTATGGAAACATGTGTAGAAGAGTCATAATGGGAGGAGGGAAATTTAAAAATGTTTTGTGAATAATTGAGAATAATCTATTCCATATGCTGACATAATAGTTGTGTCGCTGACCTCTTACCCAAAATAAGAAAACCTATACCTCCATGAAGGAAAAATGTTCATCACTTTATTACTAAAACCTAAGCTAAGCTAATTATAGTTCTTGAGTTTTAATTTTTTGCTGAAAACTAAAAATTTGGTTTTCAAGTGAATCAAATGATACTATACTAGTATTTTATTTCACATATATGTACCCATATGTAGTACTTATAAAATCCAAAAAAATCTAAACTTGAAAACAGATTTATTCCCAAGGATTTTAATAAGGAACCATAGACTTCAACTTGTACATGATGTTTTATTTGACTTTGAATTCTACCTCTTTAAACACATGGTGAAAAATCACTGTAGTAAAAGAACAAGCACTGGTGTATTGTTGCTTGATTTGGAATCAGGTTGGAATCCCAGCACTTTGGGAGGCTATTGCAGGAGGATCTCAAGTTTGAGCCCAGCCTGGGCAACTGAGTGATGTACCAAGATGCTGTTTTTTAAAAAATGACTGGGACATAGCTGTTGGGCCGAGCTTGCGGACAGAACCAGGGTCGGGTCCGCGTCCCGCACGGTGCCCAGCACAGCTCCCTGGGACCGGGAGGCCTTCGCCCCCACCCAGTAAAGGAGGAGACTCCACCTGCACGCCCGGGGAGGCTGTCCTTCCTTGCTGTGCACGGGACCCAGCCAATCGGTCCCGCGATCCTGCACGCCGC
>RJWM01046164.1:0-12449 GCA_004363535.1 Dasyprocta punctata
TGGTCACATGCAGAGCCAGAGCTCTGCACCCTCAGGAAGACACGGTTCCTCTGAATGAAGTCAGGACATTCTTCACCATGCAGGTGACCGGGAGGAAGAGGGATGAGGCAGGACCAGCAACACACCAAAGCCTGCCACCTCAATAATCCGCACACACAGGCTCACTTACTTTGCTTAGTTTTGTATCAGGTGAAATTGATCTCAATGTATTTCAAAAAGGTACAAAGGAATGGCTTCAGAGCACTCTGAGTGCATCACCTTCCACCTCTTTCTTCCCTGAATCTTTTATGAGTAACTGGAGCCTGTGCCTGTGCGGTTCCTGCCCTCCCTGGCCCAGGCCAGCTCTTGTTCTCACAGCCCAGCTGCCCCTTCGGGGACTCACACGCCTTCCCCCAACTGCCCTGCACACATCCCCTTACCTCAGCTGCTAGGTCAGAGGCAACTTTGCTGACATGTCCCGCTCCTCAGTGTGCAGCCTCTCCCAGAGCACAGCATCATCATCGTGTGTGTGTGTTCCAGCCCCTAGGAAAAGACACATGTGTCTGCCTCAGTGGGCAGCTGGACAGGCACTGTGGGCACCACCTGCAGAGCAGCCCACACCCATGGCAAGGACAATGATAGCTCAGCACCAGGCTATGCACCGGTGTTTCCATATTTTGATTTTCTAGTCTCTTGCACAGGTAATATGGAATAATCCCTACTTTACAGGTAAGGAGAGAGAGGCTAGCACGCAAGGAAAAAGACAAATGACTCAAAGAGCAGAACACACATTAGCTTTCACATCCCCACATTCTGAATGAGCACCTGAGACCATGGCAGTGGCCAAGGCTGCTGCCCTCCCAACCTACAGCCTTAGCTGGGCATAAAGCAGCACCAGCTTTCTTCTTGGATGGGAGCTGGAAATTTCCATGGGCTGGGATTCCTGTGAGAAACAAGTTTCACAAGGATCAAATATTTCACCTGGCCATGTGCACACAATGTACGGCAAAGCAGCATGAGGAGCTCATAGTAAACACCTGACACTGTAACCCAGTGGTTCAGATTGACTAGAAAACCCCAGTGTGAGTGTGGATCTGAGCCAGGCACTGCTGCAAGAGTGTCACCGCAGGGAACTCATGAGCTCCCTGCCACCCTGTGCAGGAGGGACTGGTAGAGACCACAGCACAGGAGGCACCTGAGGGCCCAGAGGACCTGACTCCTGGATTAGAGCCCAGGATGGCACAGCACCCATGCTCCACACAGTTCCTCCACAGGGCCTGGGGGTGGTTTGTTCCCATGTCACCCTCAATATCTTTCAAACCACAATTAACTGATTAAAAGGATGAAATTCATGAAATACACAGTTGCTCTTCTCCCAAACCTAATCTGGCAACTTTCTTCACACAGTTCACTTCTGATTATTTTCTGAGATCCTTTCAATTGAAAAAAAGAAAAAAAAAAGAAAAAAACCCCTATCAATTAATTTTTGGAAAGATTACTCTAGCTCACTGTGGGCACTTCAGGGTCAGAGAGGTGACATTCCCCCTGGTGACAGTGCTGGAGCACAGTTCCCTGATTCCCCATTTACCTCAGCCTCTGCACAAGTCAACGGCCTACTGCTCTGGGCTGACCGCAGGAGGGGGCACTCTTCTTGTGGCCTTTGGGTGGACAACAGCTGGCACTCTCCTCCTCACACCTTCTCTCACTGTGGCCTCAGGGCTCAGAGCTCAGACCCTCGAGGTCCACCTGGACCAGCTGCCCAGCCCCCTTTCTGAGAGCCATGGGTTCCTGCAGTGAAAGATGGTTCCCACAGTCTGTTACCCCAGACACGCCTTCCACTGAATGACCGGGACTGGCTCTCCTGGACTCCTAAGAGCCTGTGCCCCAGCAAGAAGGTCATCCTCCTTGCCATCCAACTCCCTGGTCTCCATGGTGACAATGATGGCTGCCACAAGTTCAGTTAGGAGCAGAATCTCCCTGAGCTCCTCTGATCCCTGTTATGAGCACTGTCCCCCGCTTTCCCTGGCATAACCAGCAGGGTGTACCACCCACTGGGACTGCACAGGAGCTTCACTGCCAGGTGGTGCCACTGGCCCCAGAACTTCAGGCCACTAGAGGGTCTATGTGTCTGAAGGACCTGATAGGGGACACAGAGGGACCTCATCAAAATGGCCTGAGCTCTTCTGAGAGAAGCAGATCATTCCATACCCTCAACAGGAACTGGTAATGGATTTTTACACTGGTCCCATCCTACTCCTTACTATAAACTGGGAGAAACTGGCATATGCTTTGAGTCTCAGTATTTATTCAAACTGGGGACAAAATACCACACTTCTGTTTCTAGGAATGTGGGAAGGTAAATTTTGATAAAGCAAGTAAAGAATCACTGTTGGAGACCATTTCATTTGTACAGGAAAACAGAATCATTTATCATTTTGGTCACTGTGCACCCATAGACCTCACTGTGTTTCAGTCCCTCATTGGTCAGAGAGCCAAGAGCTGCTCCAGGTGTCACTGAACTTGAGCTGTGATGCTCAACCTGCACTTCACGCTCTCCCACCCCAGAGCTCAGATCCACTTTGCATTGCACCACACTCATTTCAGCCCCGGGATCAGGGCTGCGTGGTACCGCCATGGTGACCTTGGTGAGTGTGGACTTACACCCAAGGCCTGTGGAGAAAGCCAAACACAACCTGGGTTAAAATCCAAAGGAAAGAAGCTGAGCATGGAGGTGCAGGTCTGTGATCCCAGCACTTGGGAATCTGAGGCAGAAGGATCGCTGAGAGTTTGAGGCCCACCTGTGCTACATAGTGTATTCCCACAAAGCCTGAAACACATAGTGAGATGACTGAAGAAATCAAGTTACAAACAAAACTAAATGAAGCGAGACAAAGAAATCAAACAGGTTTGCTTAGGACTGAGGAAGGACAGTAAGTACAGTGATGAACTCACTGTTGACAACAAGTTGATCAACACCCCATGAGATGTGAATTTCACTGACAAAAAAAAGGTCCTGAATCTCAGTTTAGAGCACAAGGTCCTGCCTGTGACTCAGACTCAGACTCGGGGACTGTTGTGCCTGGCCCACCAGGCAATGGTCGGCAGTTACAGCAGAGAACTGGAAGGCGGGGATGTCACCAAATGTCAGGAGGCCCTGCCTTCCAGCTGCTAGGGCTGTGCTGATACACAAGGCCTTGGTCCCCTCAGAAAGTCACCACTGATGAGGGCCTCCTGCTCATCCTCCTGTCCCAAAGGCTGTGCCACCTTGGGCTGATCCCAACCAGCTCCTTCCCAAAAACCCTAGGCATATTTCTCATTGCTATCTCTTCTGCATGTGTAACACCATCCAGACAGAAATCATTTCCCAACAGTTTACAGTTTCTTTAGGGTGATTTGGAAGCTTTCCCACTATGTCTTTATCATTAAAATGGTCCTTAGGGGTTTTGATGAAATCTAAATAGCAAAGTTAAGAAAAGGTAAACATGTAAAACTATCAGGACTTTGAATATTCACCCCTTATTTTTGTTTGTTTTGTCTTTCTGGGAGGCAAGGTCTCATTATGTAGTTCAGGCTATCCTTGAAATCACTATATAATCAAGCTGGTTTCAAACTCACAGAGATCCTACTGCCTCACCTTCCCCAGTGCTGGGATTATAGGCATGCACCTCTAATCTCAGCCTAACCCATCTGTTCTAAACCCACAAAAATGTGTAGAACATAAAGCATCATACAACACTAACACATTATGAATTAGTAGGCATTTTCTTTTTTGTGTTCTTCACCAACAGGATCCTGGCTACTACATGCATCTTTTAGGTCAGCATCTTTCTCCTAGGGAAAGCTCTTTTCTTTTCACATGGTGAACTTTGCCATCACTACCACTTAGCCTCCTCTTCTAAATTGAGTTTCTTGATATTTTCTTTTTTAATGCCACTAAATTGTCATTTCTGGATTTCATCTTAGCTCCACAACAACTTTTTCCACCTGTCAACATGAGCAAAATACTTCACGCATCAAACCCTGAGCATCTAGAGTTTCTGTTTGTGGAAGACATGTAAACAGGATGGTATTTGTGTGCCTGCATTCAGCTCCCTTGGGTGTAAAAAAAACACGGCACATTGTATGCTGTTACTGGACACTGCTGATGAATGTACATGAGCTAACTGGGAACTGCTGACTGTAGCTGAATCCTGTAGGCACAAGGGGGTAAGGACATGGCCAGCATCCCAGGGGAATGATAATCCACAGTGCACATGTGTCTTGGGGCCTTGTGACACTGAAGCTGAGGCTGAGGAAGGGAAGGGAGCAAGAGAGGAGGTGAGGCCTGATCGCACTATTACTTTCACGGCTGTCTGGAGGTTTGTCAGCCTGCACTTTCAGCAGAGATGCTCATGTGGCCAGCACCTTCCATGTTAGTTGTCAGACTTCCAGAATCAGGGGCAACAGGAGTGATGCAGAACCACAGAGCACCCATGTCCATGTGAAGGAAGGAGGACTGGGCCGGCACTGAGAAAGGAGCCTCCTTCACCCCACACCATCCTCCAAGTACACCATGGTACATCAGTAGTTTTCAGATGATCTCAGACTCTGCAGAAATCCATGGCTTCCAAGAGAAAAAGCATTGTTTGAGGAAAAATAGAGGAGAAACTTAGTGCAAATGATTGCAGACTCTGGGCTAAAATTTAGTGTGTGGTGGGTTCATATTTTTATCACACACCCTGTTCCAAGGTTCCACACAGTGTTGATCTAAGCCAGATCCTTTCCCATTCCAAAGGCCCTCTCTCTATCATCATGTGCTGATTGTATACACGGTAACGGTCTTCCCACTCACATACACTGCAATCTGTTTTCTTTCATTTCCTGGAGTCATAGAAATCTTCCAGGCATGCTGAATGCTGCAAGGCTCACCTTTCTGTGAGGGCAACAGAAGCAAGTGGTCCTGTTAGTCCTCTGCTATCTAGGGCTATCATCAGGGACAGCTGGAGACCATGCTTTCTACGGAAGTCACCAGCACTGCTGAAGGCCACCAATGCACTCTCTGTACACCAACACAGCCCCCTCTCCTGCACTGCATCCTGCCTGCTTCACTTTCTCTGCAGCATCTTGACCTTGACAGAGGTTAAAGTTCCAGCCTCGAATTATTCAAGCTGTGTAGTTCATGCCTGTATGATTTCTCTTAACATTGTTACCAGAAAATAAACATGCCTTAACATGATCTCACTGACTTAAGCCAGCAGCAGTACATGCATGATGGCCTCATGCATTAGCTTCACAAGCAGGGGAGAAGTGCTACTGAGACACACGAGACAGTCATGCCTGTACCACCAGTGTCATGCTGCCTGACAGTGAGTCACAGGAATTACAGCCCCATCATTTAGGACTTAAAATTTCCATCCTGTTGTTCAAATTTGAGGATAAAATAAGAATTAGGAACACGGGTAGTATGGAACTTGCCTTCATGAGGGGAGAAAACATTAAAGTTGAAAAACTATTTCTGAGACAGAGCCAAGAACATAAGGATTGTGCAGCAAGGATGAATCTGTCAGTCTCACTGACAAGCTTCCTTGTCCCAGGGCTTCTCATCCCTTGCTGTTTTCCCTGTCTGAGATCTCTGGGGATGCTTGGATGACAGTTTCTGTGCCTCTGGACACACAGTTCCCAGCTCAGGCCCAAGCACAGAAGATAAGAACAGCACTCACTCACTGAAAGCACCAACATGGCTGCAATCCTCCCATCATCACAAGGACATTTCTGCTCATGTGCCCTGTCACAGATGGGCTCCTTCTCCAGGAAGAAACCACCACCTCCTGAGCATCTGCCCACACCCCTGCCTAGTGACATCCACCTGCCTGCGAGTTCTGCCGAACACAGGACCACGCTCAGGGGCTCTTCTGCTGGGTTTCCTTGTCATGAAGCCCAGCATCTATATCCTGTTCACCAGATTCCATGCTGTCACCCATTCCCAGTGCAGGGACAATGCCATGCAGTGCTGAAACTGCTGCCATTGTCCCTCTTATGGCTTTGGCTTCTTAGGAAACTGTTGTGAAATCTAAACTCCTAAGATTTAACACAGGGTAAGAGAAACTGAGCAATTAAAAAGTATGTGAAAGATGCTATATGGAAACACTCACCTGCTGCAAGTGGAGAAGGACATGTATAGTCTCACTACATTAGAAGCAGGCGGCTCCCATCCTGCCACTCCCTAAGTTGGAGCAGAACTGCTCAAGGTGTAGTTTCCACCTTCTGCTGCCAAGTTATCTATGCTCACACTCACCTGCCAGGCATCTCCAATGAGGGCAGCTAAAATTCTAGTCCTTGGAAACAGGGTCAGGGCTT
This sequence comes from Dasyprocta punctata, assembly GCA_004363535.1. Taxonomy (NCBI): domain Eukaryota; kingdom Metazoa; phylum Chordata; class Mammalia; order Rodentia; family Dasyproctidae; genus Dasyprocta; species Dasyprocta punctata. The sequence continues at coordinate 6,316 of RJWM01046164.1, forward strand.
CATAGCTTTCTGTTCCTTCTCCTGATTGTGATTCCAGGTGACACGATCCTGCTCTGAGTCTACACAGAGGAGGTACTCGGCCAGGTGCATGAATCCACTGTGGAATCCCTTTCCCTTCCAAACACACTGCTCGGCTCAGGCTATGCCTGGAAGGCTGGAGGACGTAAGGCATCCTTAGTTTCTTCTGCTTTTTCTCATCCAACTTTTCTTCCATGTTTCTGGCTTCTATTCAGTCTACCAAGACCTTAGGCATTCTGGGGAGTTTTCATTGTGCACTTTTTCCAACTTTCTTCCATCTGTTCCTTCAGTTCTGGTTTCTCAGGATGTGATCTCAACTTGGCTCCTGCAAGAGACACAGTTATTTGTCTTGTTTTCAGCCCCTGAAAAATGCTTAGACGTTGCCCCCAACACTCCCTCCATCAGTAAGGCCTCAACCTTTCACCCTGATGGATCCCCCACCCCACTCCCATCTTCCTCAAGCAAATTTTCACATGCTAAGTTTACTGTACCAAACCAGACACACCTCATTCATGACAGAGACCCCACAGAGATAGGAAAAAAACCAACTCCAGAGGTCTTTAGGCCCTTACTCATCAAATGCATGATTGAGTCAGGTGTGGTGGAGCACACCTGTTATTTCAACATGGCAGTCTGAGGAAGAAGGATCACTCCACGTTCGAGGCCAGCCTGGATTAGTGTGTTGAAGACCTGCCTGAACTAAATATCAAGACTCTGCCTCAAGAAGAAATAAAAGCATGATTTGTATTATTTCTGACAATATACAAAGGATTACTGAGAGCAGTGGAAGCAACCTAAGTGAGTGGAGGGCTAGATCTTAGCAGGTGAGTGAAGGTTCACCATTTTAAAAGGGGTAAGTTGTCTCCCATATTGTCTATGCATTCCAGGCCATTTTGAACACAATCCCAGGATATTCTGTTTCTCCATGTGTGTATGTCTGTGTAGATGAGTGTGCACACACAAGCACTAGCAAGCTGATTCTAAAATTTAAATGGACCAACAGAGTGAAGAGACAACCGACAATGTGGGAGAAAATGTTTGCCAGCTGACCCTCAGATAAAGGATTACTACTGATAACATATAAAGAACTAAAAAAAAACAGTCCTCCCAGATTTAAAGACCCAATCCAAAAGTGGGCTTCTGAGATGAACACACTTTTCAGATGCAGAAGTACAAACAGCAAATAAATACATTAAAAAATGTTCAGCAGCACTGGTCATTTGAGAGATGCAAATTAAAACAACACTGAGGCTACATAGTGTGACCCTGCCTCAAAAATCCAGGGCTGGGAGTTTGGCTCAGTGCCTTAAGCACCTGCCCTGGCAGGCACGAGGTTGTGAGTTCAATCCCCGGTGCTGCAAAAAAACAAAAAAAAACAAAAAAAAAAAACACTGAGATTTCACCTCACCCCAGAAAGAATGGCTAGTATTAAGATGTCAACCAATAAGAAGTGCTAGAGGGACTGTGGAGAAAACGGACCCCTTCTCCACTGTTGGTGGGAATGCAAGCTGGTGCAACCACTGTGGAAGTCAGTGTGGCGACTCCTCAAAAAGCAAGGATTGGAGGTCTCATTTGACCCAACTAATTCCCCTTCTGGGTATCTTCCAAAAAGAATTAAAAACCTCATACCACAATGATACATGTGCAGCTATGTTTATAGCAGCACAGTTTATAACTGCTAGGTCTTGGAAACAACCTAAATCCCATTGAATGAGGAATGGATAAAGATGTGGTATTTCTATATAGTGGAAAACTACTTGGCTATAAAGAACTATAAGCTAGACAGTTTTATAGTTAAATGGATGTGCCTCGAGAACATTCTTATTAGTGAAATAAGTCATGCATGTGTAAACATATTATTTCACTAGTATGACAAGCTAAAAGAAAAATTATGTATATGTTTATGTATATGTATGTAAAAAATAGGTAAGATAGTTAAAAAAAAAAGCACAATGGCCTCCTTTGCCATCCATATGACCTGTCCAGAAGTAAATTCAATGCCTCCCTTCACTGAACACCTCTGTAGGTTCTGCCTTGCCTTCTACAACTTGTCCCAGTCTTTTTGTCCCAGAAAGAATGACCTCAGCCAAAGCAATGACTTAGGTCACACCTGCCTTTACTAACCCACTTTGAGCCATTTTGAGTTGACTTTTGAATGTCTTAAGAAATTTTTGATGTGGTATGTTTTTTTTTATTTGGATATCCAGTTATTCTAGTTTGTTTGTTTATTGCTACCCGGGATGAAACTCATTATTTTGCACCTACCAGGCAGGTTCTTAAGCCACTGAGCTAAATCCCTGGCCCTATTTTTTGAGACAGGGTCTCACTATGCAGCTCAGGTTGGCCTTCAACTCACTTTGTAGCCCAGGCTAGTCTCTAGTACATTTATTGAAAGTACAGTTTTTCTCCACTTAATTGCTTTTGCATCTTCACCAGAAATCATTTGTCTTTTATGTGGGTATCTATTTTGGGACTTCATATTGGTACCTTGGTGGTTTATTTACCTTCATATCAATGATGTTTTGTCAAGATCGGTGTAACTTTGTGATAAATCGTGGGACTGGGGAGGGTTGGAGCTCTAATTTTATTCATCAAAGTTATTTAGACTATTCTGAGTCTTTTGTATTTCTATAGAAATGTAAGAATCAAAATGTTAATTTTTATGAAAAATGATTTTTGCATTTTGATAAGGGGTTGTGTTTTTTGATCTTTATTACTTTCTTCTATTTGTTCTTGGCTTTAGTCTTTTATTTCTAATTTCTTAAGGAAAGATATGAGGGTATTTCAGAACTTTCTTCTTTTCTAGCAAATGTACTTGGAGTTAAAAAAATAAAAAATAATTTTAAAAAGTATTAAAAAATTTAAATAGATATGCAAATGGTGGAGACTGCATAGTGAGCCAGAGCAGAGGAGGTATTGGCATGGCATAGCCTTGCAGCTGTGGAGGCCTCAGAAGGGCACACATAAGGGGTCATGTGGGTAGAAGGGGGTAAGGGGGTTGTATAATCACAAGCAAAGCAGGGAGGCCCTCCCCAGTCACCAGCAAAGTGGTTTTGTGGTACATCAGTACATCCACGGTCCATATCAAAAGCCAGCAGGAGCATAGGATACAGCCCAAAACCCCTCAGTTTGTCATGGCCTATGGACCTCGGAAACTCTCCACTGGCAGTCTGCTGTCTTTAGGAGCCTCCCGTACTCACTGGGACAAACACTTCTGCTCTCAATCTGACCCTGGTTGTGCCCACCCAAGCTGCAGGCTCTTGGGGCCAACACAGTTTTGGCAGGATATTGCCCACTCAATAAGAAGCTGCAACTTCAAAGGCAAAGCCAGGACAGGGATGGAGCTCAGCAGCACAGTGCCTGCTTGGCAAGTGCAAGGCCTGGTGTCAAAACAAAACAAAGCAAAAGAACCAAAAGGCAAAGCTGAACTAGTGACTGTCTGTCATCCATAAGAAATGACTGGTGATCTGTGGATCAGTAGTCACCCTATGCACTTTGCTCCAGGGGTGCTAGGGAACCAGATGGTGGGTCTGCATTTTCTGGCTCTTACTTCTGGCCCCAGACTTGGGCAGTGTGATATGGACAATACCACCTCCTTTGGCAAAGGATTGGAGAACAAAGTCAGGAGCAAAGGACAGTAGGAGAGTCAGGCAGGAACCCAGTCAGGCCCCGCCCTGCAGCCAGTACCAATCTTCTGACATGACAACATGCCAAACCTGGCACCTGTTGCCAATCTTCTAGCACCTGATCAAGTGGGACTGCCTGGATCAGCTGTGCAACAAGACACAGGAGGACAGAAGCAAAGGCTTTGGAGCCCGCAGCCTCTGGTTCTCTATGCCACTCAAGCTGAGTGCGGGACCTAATCTTGCTTCCTTTTTCAAAGCACCCTTTCTCCCTGAGTGCTTCTTTAGAGCTTCTTCTCTTCTTTCTGCCCTAAAATAAATGGTAATCTTTGACATCTGCTGATTGTCCTGAGTCACTGATCAAGAAAATAAGAGCCTGGAGAGCAGTGCTGCTCCAGCCCCACGAGGAGAGCATCCTGGCTGTCTGGCTCACCCTGGACATGGGAAGCTCCCAGACAGCACAGGCCTCTCCTCCTCTCCCAACAGCAACTACTGCGGCCTCTGGGGTCTTTGGCAAGGAACAAACTGTGAGGTTGTCTATGGTACTAAACCTGACACTGACATTCTGTGTAGTTGGCTACTTGTGCCTCTTTTTAGGCTGGGCAAAATCCTGCCAGCTGCTGTTCTCCAAGGGGTAATTCTATGCTCACTACACTCAGAGCTCTATGAAGTCTTTGGCAGACTGGGGCAGAGATGGTGAGGGCACCAGGACTTGGCTCGTCCTCTTGCCTTAGACATGTCTGCCATTCGTCTCTGAAGAGCATGGCCTTCCCAAGCCCTGGGTGCTGCCTCCCAGGTAGCAGCAGGCTGTGTCTTCCTGCCAAGCCCAGGATGGCTAACCCAGAGAAGTTACAAAGCTCAGCTAAGCACAGCCCTGGCCCAGCAAATGCTGTTCTCTGCCGGTGACTGGGGGCCAAGGCCAAAGTTGGGTTAGGTAGGACTGGGTTAGATGAACTTCATCTTCAGGTCCCAGTGGAGAAGGTCCTGCAGAGCTGCCCAGCACAGCTCACCATGTCACTGCAGGTTCCTGACAGTTGGCAGAGCTTAGATGTCCAAGAAGCCATGTGTGGTCTGGCAGGGACACAGCCTGGCTTGGGCACACAGCCCTTCTGAGTGATTGGTAGGTAACCAGACTCAGAGGATGTGCCAGGAAGCAGTCAGTGGGGCAGGGTGAACTTGTGCAGCCTTGTGGCACTGGTCGCTGTGCCTGCTCATGGCAGCTAGCAAGGAGGGACTGAGGTTTTGGTCTAAATAGCTCAGTGGCTGTACAGGTTGGACAGTGGGGCAGAGAGGAGCAGGAGCCTCATGAGAAGGAGTCATGGCCACTGTAGGGTGACAGAGGGGAAGAGGAGCAGGGCAGGGCAGGAGGATACCACCAGGATGTCCATGTCCTGGTGCCCTGAGGAACCCCATTGCTATGACTTTAGAGGTTACAGAGGGGCATGGTAGGAGCGGCCAGGCAGATCTCCTTCAGAGGACAATGATCCTAACTGTCAAAGTGTCATAAGGGCAGGGAGTCAGAAAGGAAGAAAGACACTTTGCTGCTACCTTTGGGCATGCAGGGAAGGGCCAGCAGCCAACGGAGGTATGGGCTCCTCAAGCTGCTGAAAGAGGAGAAACAAATGATTGGACTGAGAACTGGATTGGAAATCTGACCTCCAGACTGTAGGAGAATCACTATGTGTCATGAGACTGACATGCGGTGAGACTGACAAATGGACCTTGTGATGAACGGAGAAAGAACCACACAGTGAGAAGCCACAGGCAGGTCCAGGTGAGCCCTGACTTCATGACAGACCCAAGAGGCTCAGGTGGTGGAGAGTGAGGAAGAAGCCTGTGTGTTGCCACATCTCAGAAGAGAAATGGTGCATGGTGGGCAGAAGATAGCAAAGCAACAAGGGGTATTAGAGTGTCTTTCTACCCTTTATCTTACCCCGGCCACCTAGGCAGGGAGCATGCATATCCTTAATCCTAGCACCCTTCAGCCTAACACTGCACCAGGAGTCAATCCCCGAAACACATGCTCTAGATCCACCCACCTCTTGAAGAAGCCTCATCTATGATATCGTGAGGCTTTGAGAGGACAACCAGACACAAGCCATAACAGATACCATCTTGGGGAAAGACCATGCTTGCAGTCCAGCAAGACAGGCTGGCTCACCAAACCTGGGACTCAGCCGGACATCAAGGAGGTAGGGAGGAACATCTAGCTCCAGTGAAGCAGCCCAAGAGGAGAGGGATGGCCTGGCAAGGCCAGGGCCCAGGTTAGGGTGCACACAGGGGCTGGTGTCAGGGGCCTTGGTGCAGTGCACATGTGTGTGGCAGTCCTGCCTAGAGGCCTGGCTGCTGGGACAGGAGGCAGAAAGAGCATTGCTAGTGAAGGTCCATCCCTCTCCCTCCCCACACCTCTCCTGCTTCAATGGGCTCCTGTGCTGGGGAGCTGGGCTGAGCAGAGCCCTGGCAGCTGCTCTGAGGAAGCAGGCCCGGTGCTGG
>RJWM01046165.1:0-12449 GCA_004363535.1 Dasyprocta punctata
CGATGCGCAAATTGCAACCATTGTCAAGCTTCTATCTTCCGGTTTTGTAAACCTGCAATGTTGTGTATCTATGCTAGTTGTTTGCTTGTCTCTTTTGCTTGTTGTTTTTACTATATATGTCATTTTTTTGTTGTTGTTGATGTAGTTTTTGTTTGTTTTGTTTTTCTTCGCTTAAATAAAATTAAAAAAAAAAAAAAAAGCAAAAGAGCACAGTTATAAATTAAATGTGTTTGTGTATTATCTTACTACTGAGTACTGTGCAGACACAATATGAGCTCGCACTTTCCACAAGATTGACAAATGTTGTTCCCAGTGTAAACACGGGACCATGAAACCAATGAAAGCCACTTGATTGGCTGATTCCTCAAAGCCAGATTATGGTAGAACTTTCCTAGTATCCATGGCAGAGAGTTTCTTGTCCTCCTTATACAACGATGTTTCTTTGTGATGGGTCATCCATGCAGTAAGTTAGGGACACACAGGAAAATGGCCTTGAGAAAATAAGTAGCCTTCTATTCATTAGTGATTAGATGAGAGTCCTCCCCAAGTGTCAGAGATGCAACATACTTTTCTGCTTTACAGACTTCTCAAGTCTAGATCTGAGGCAAGAAATAAGAAAATGAAAATACTTCATCTTTTTCTTAAGGTTGAAGTTCTCAGAATAGGCATTCTTGAGGAAAATGAGCATAGTGGGTGAATGCAATGTATAAGGCTTTGTGCTGATTACCAATGGACATCAACCTGTTTCATTCTTAAAACCATATAAGATATTAGGTAGAATTATTGTCTAACATTTGGTGGATGAGAAAGTTGAGGCTTGATGGGGTTAGCAGATTAAGTAGTTCACTCACATTCACAAAGTTTAGTGAAGATAGAGTGATAGAGAGTGAGAGTAGAGTGAAGATTTGAACCCAGGACTGCCAGACCCCAAGGTCAACACTTCCTGTTTGCAGGACATTTTTGCAACTCCTGATGAAGGTCAGAATTCCACAGGCGTGTTTATGTCTAGAACACTTACTTTTATGCATTACTAGCTTTGCTGCTGTCAAAAATTTAATAGAAAAATAGTAGTCATGAAAAAGAAGAAAAGACAAATATTACAGTGATAATGGAATTCATAATACATTTTCAAAATTTATCAACTTTACCAGTAGCCAAAGCTTTTAAAATTGAACAACAATGAGATACATGTTATAACTTAACACCCATACATTGGCAGTGGGTAAAATGACTGGTGAAACTATGTATTGGTAAAGACTTGGGAAAACAGCTACTTTTATTTATTATTGGAGAGACTGTAAAGTAAGTCCTATCTGACCTACTGTGAACTGCAATTTTATGCAGTATGTATGTACAGCCAACCAGATTCATTTTTACACATTCAACTTTTTCACACTTTTTTTAAGAAAGCAGCATGTGTGCAGGAAATAACCTGAGCAAACTTCCTGTAGAGAATTTACATGAAAGATATGCACAGATAAGTATGAAAAGTTCAAAGAAATGATACACTCAGTGCTGTGTGGTTAGGGTTGACAAAAAGACAGAACATAAGGATTCATCAGTAGGGGATTAGATGTGTACCAGAGATTGTCTTACAGTACAGAGCAGTCCTTAATAGTTTGACCTTGGTGTGTGCACTCCTAGGTTCAAATCTGCACTATACTTCACTAAACTTTGTGAGCGTGAGCAAGTTACTAAATCCTGTAACCGCTTCAAGTCTCAGCTTTCTCATCTACCAAAAGCAGATAACAATTCTACTTAATTTTTATATTGTTTTAAGTACAATGCCCATTAGTCATTAGTGCAAGGCCTCATGCACTACACACATACACTATGCCCACAGCCATGAGATGCTGGAGAAAATCATGGAATGAAAGATGCACAGAGGGATATTTGGGAGAAGAGCCATCAACAGTGGATTTAGCACTGGAGGACAGGATTCAGGTGAATGCTATTTTTTTTAATTTTTTCTATAGTGTCTAAATTTCTTTATAATAATCACACTCTGTCAGAAAAAAAGCACAGCCCAGCATGGTGGCGCACACCTTTAATCCCAGCACTCGGGAGGCTGAGGTAGGAGGAACATTGTGAGTTCGAGGCTGGCTTGGGCTACAATGTGAGTGCAAGGCCAGTTTGAGCTACATAGTGTGACCCTACCTCAAGAAACTAGGGCCAGGAGTTTGGTTCAGTGGCTTCAGCACCTGTCTGGCAGGTGTGAGGTTGTGAGTTTGATCCCTGGTGCCACAAAAAAAGAAAAGAAAAGAAAAAAAGCACAATAAATCTTATAATTTAGGGAGAGAAACTAACATACTTATTAAGACATACTATATTGAGGCATGCCTCAGAGAAAAAAACAGTCACAGTAATCTTTCTTTTATATTCATTCTTTCAAAAATTGAACCCCAAGAGTATAATTGAATTAATCATGAATATCCAGCTATGGCAGGGCATAGTAAACCTTATTTACTGTTTGCTTCAAACACAGATCTAGATTATGTTTCCTTGTTTCCTGTTCTCCCATTCCGTCCGTGCTCCTTGTCTATAGTCATACCACCCTGGACACACCCCATCTCATCTGTCCCTGCTTGTTGATGGGACAAGATCATTGTTTCTCAACAATAAAATGTTACCAAAGGACACATTCCACCTCTAGGTAGTAAAGAGCTCAGAGGGAGAGCTGACATGTTGGAAGTTTTGGACTAAAGTAAAGAGAACCTCAGGAAGGAGGCTGATCATCAAATACTGGGAAGGGATTGCTGTCATTCATTTGCTTCACTGGGTCAGCCTAGGATGAGAAGGAAAAAACTACAGAGAAAAACAATCTAGCAAGCTGGTGAATCCATGCTCTGTAGGTGTGACCTCGGAATTGACAGAGATTATAGGAGATGCCATGATAAGGAGCCATTTAATCAAGTGCTCAAAATCAGGAAATTTATTAAGTTTGAAGGACTAAATAAATAATTAAACCTCAGAATACCCCGTGTGCACTAATTTAAATTGAATATAATCTTCTTTATTTATTCAGGCAAACTAAAAGTGAAGAATTCACACTGAGAGTTTAGGAAATTTTCTTTCATTACTCTAAATAAGATTTCAGCATTTAGTGAAGTTGTCTACTTGATTGGAAGCCTGAGAAGTCAAAGGCATAATCTCTTCATTTTATGTTGCTTTTTGCCATCGATTTTATTTATTATTTAAATAGAAGGACAAGGTGGTATTCATCATATGCAGCACAATGTTTTAAAGTATATGTACATGGCATTTGTAGAAAGACTATATTTAGCTAATTAACACACCCATTGACTCACAGTTCTATTTGTGCTGAGAACACTTTATATCTCTTTGCAATTTTCAAGAATACAATATATTGTTAATATAGTTGCCTTTTGTACAACAGGTCCCTCGAACTTATTTTTCTCCTAACTGAAGTTTGGTGTTCTTTGATTAATATCACCCTATTGCCTCCTCCCTGCCCGGCACAATCCCTGGTAAGTACTGTTTTCTTCTGCGCTTCTGGACGATCCACTCTTTTATATACCACATCCAGGTGAGAATATGTGACATTCACCTTTGTTTGTCTGCCTTATTTCACTTTACATAATGCCCTGCTTGTTCAACCACGATATTGCAGAAGACAGGATTTTCTACTTTGCACAGTGGAATTGTGTTCTATTGTGCACATAGATCACATTTTCTTTATCCATTCATCCACTGCTGACACTTAGGTTAATTTCACATCTTGTCTATTGTGAATAGTGATGCAGTAAGCCTGGGCAGGCTGGCATCTCTTCATCACACTTTCGTGGATTATATGGTTGTTCTATTTTTAGTTTTGTTTTTGTTTTGAGAAAATTCTATATTGTCCTCCAGACTGGCTATAATAATTTCCATTCCCAACAGCAGTATATCAGAGTCCTACCTTCAACAAGTCTAAGATGACTCCCACATATCAATCAGATTTAGAAATTGGATGGAAGAGAGAACATTACTCCATGTCAAAGAGAAGCAGTAGTTTGGATGGAAGACGTGTTTAAAGATTAAAACCCAATGCTACAGAGGTAGAAGTAATTTAAAATGTATTCTGAAGTTCAGAATGAAGCCTGGTTTGAAAAATCTATGCATTTATCATGGAAAAAGGAATTCATATATTCATACTAGCAATGGCAAATCCTTTAACTATACCTATATTCAATAAATATATTTATTGATATTTATATGTAATAAAAACCAAAAAAATGAGTGCCAGGAAGTTTGTAGTGCAACTGATATACTGAAATCCTCTTGGAGAATTGCAAATTCTACAAAACTATATCTTGGTCAGACTATATATAGCAAAAACAGAGAAATTACAGAGATGATTATTTGATTTTACCCAAGACTCCTGATTATTAAAGCGATATAGCTCAGTATATAGTAATGAAAATTTACCCCACAAAGATGGTGCCTATTGCAATAAATAATGTGATAGTTTAATATGTATGTGTATATATTTGCTCTAAGTGGAAATATAAAGACTGAAAAAACATGGAAAGATATAAATTGTCGTTAAAACATTTGTAATGATCATAATTATATAAGTGTATTAATAGATAAATTTGGAAAAGCATTAAAAATGAAAACTGTTAGAATAGCACAGTTTTCTCTCTTTTTTAAAAAAAATGATGTTGGTGCAAGGACAACATTTTAATAGCACCCTTAAATAAACACAGGAGTCCGGGGAGATGGACCACAGTGACCACTTCTCTTCGTGTCCTTTACACCGTCCCCAAGCTGGGCGGTGGCACTGACAGGGCTGTGGGGCACATCCATTGTGGAAGGTCTGACTCTAGTGGCTGGTGATGAGACAATCACGTTTTCTTTAGGTATAAATTTGGTTTCGTTGACACGTTCACCACAGAAGAGGAAAAGGCCACAATGTGTGGGGTTAGTATGAACAGGGCAAAGGAACTTTTTTTTTCTAAGAAAAAAGCATCAGTGTTGCAAAGACTTTCCACTATTCCACGCCCACCCTGAAAGCCCCCTCTCTCCACAGGAAGTGCACTGACCACTGCAGGAATAAAAGAGTCTGGCGAGGAGGCCGATGATCACTGTCTCCTCGCAGAACTCTGCAAGACCCCAGCCATGAGACTGCTGCTTCTGGCCGTCCTGGGCGCCTGCTGCCTCGCTGCATGCACTGTGGAAGGTAAGTGGAGAAACTGCTGGGGAGACGAGGAGAAGGGGTGCGAGGCAGGTGGGCCCACAGGTTTGGGGTTTAAACTGAGTTTTGACTGCAGGAAACTGCAGCCCCAAGCTGAGCACAGACTTCCATATGCAAACTGGGAGTGGTGATTTAACTCTTAAGTCACTTGGTAGATCCCAAGAGAGAAAGAACTGGGTTAGTATCTGGCTTCACTTCTTCCTGATTGGGTGGTTTGGGGTAAATTTCCAAACTATCCTGGGCCTTCACCCATCAGTGCTTGGAAACTTGGATTAGAGTTTACCAAACCCTTAATATTATTAACTCTCCCAAGTTACTTTCTCTTCTGCAAAGTAACATGTTTCTCTAAACTAAAAAATTTAATTTCTCTCAGCCCATTCCTTTGAGAATGAACACTCCAGGAAACCCACCCTTGATATAGTTCACATTTTATTTACCACTGAGATGAAAGGACTTTATCTATTCTGTCAAAAACAAGCTGCCTCCCCATTGAATGTTCCCTTTGCCCGAATTACTCTCCATCGCATTATCTCATTTACTGTAGCATGGTGACACTTACGCGGTTTGAAATTGTATCCTCTCTTCCCATGTTTGTTGCCCTGATTCTCACTAGAAGATGTGCCCCAGGAAAGCAGGTCCATGTCTGTCCTCATGAGAGCCTCCAGCACTAGGGTCACAACAGGCATGGGATAAGTACCTGCCGTAGAAATGAATGAATGTCACTGAGGTATCAGCTCCCCAACACCAAGATCTTGAAAATACAAGCACAGATAATGCCTTTCTATTTTGTCTCACCATGATGAGGCCCCTGAAACTATGCACCATATCTAATTGTTTAAGTGAGTCAAACATTGACTAAGACTATTTGATACACTGAAGACTGAAGATGTCAATAAGAACCATCTCTTCCCAAAAGGAACGGTGGCCCTACATTCCTACATATGCTTACATGTAACAGGTGATTTTTCCCCCCGAACTTAGAAATTGTTGACTTACAGTTTTATTCATTTTTTTTTAACCAGGGGTGGGGAGTGAAGTCCCAGAAAGGAGTATCTGTGTGAGTTTAACAGCCCAGCGGCTGCCAGTGAGCAGAATCAAGACCTACACCATCAAGGAGGGCCCCATGAAGGCGGTGATGTGAGTGTCTCCCCATGACTGGGCTTGGTGTAGAGAAAGAGAACCATCAGGAAAGATGGGTCTGCATAGGGGAAAGCCTCCACCTCACCCTCAGCACCCTCAGTTGTCCATATTCATCATGTCTTCATGCAGCCCTCCTAAATAATGATCATTGCCAAAATTCAGCCTCCAGATAAAGAATATAAATCTTCTTTTCTGGCTTTGCCTAACAGAAGAGTCTAGCTGGCAACCACATAGGTACCATGTCCAGTTATAAGGCTGAGGCTTAGACACCATGGCTCCAGGCCAGGACTTGCCCGAAGAGCTAGACTAGGGTGGGAAGCAGGCAGAGGGTGAAGCACACAGTGTCAGTCAGTGGTTATCAAGAGACTGGTCATTCTCTCTCCAGATCTCATTTGCAGGAGCAGCAGCTCCCCGCAACACATGTTTATTAGCTTTACTCTCAGAAATTAAAGAAATCACCTTCAATCCAAAAAAATAAGTATGTCTAGGTTTGAAAGGGAATAGGATAAGCCGGGCGTGGTGGCGCACGCCTTTAATCCCAGCACTCGGGAGGCTGAGGTAGGAGGAGCGTTGTGAGTTCGAGGCCGGCTTGGGCTACAACGCGAGCGCAAGGCCGACCTGAGCTACATAGTGCGACCCTGCCTCAAAAAACCAGGGCTGGGAGTTTGGTTCAGTGACTGAAGCGCCTGTCTACCAGGCGTGAGGTTGTGAGTTCAATCCCTGGTGCCGCCAAAAAAAAAAAAAAAAAAAAAAAAAAGAAAGGGAATAGGATATGTAATAACCAAACCAGAGGATTTTAATTGTCCAGTTTAATTATAGCATCTGATCAAACTGGTGGCAAAAAGAGTCTGTAAAGTATGGGGACAAAAGAGTCAGAATCTACCTGGAGACATTCCTCCTTTATGTTAAAACGGTGACAAGACAAGGCTGTTCATTACGGTCTGTGAGTTCTCAAAGTTTATTTCTTTGGTTAATTTCTAGGCAAGTTTCCTTGTGTCTGGTCCAATCTTAACTCTTTACCCTGGGGCTTGGAGACTGTGGCTGACACCATCTATCTTTTCCTTGCATTGCAGTTTTATTACCAAACGTGGCCTCAAAGTCTGTGCTCACCCAGATGAAAAGTGGGTGAGAGAGGCACTCAAAAGTGTGGACAGCAAGTCCAACAGCAGAAGAAACATGACCCAGACCAACCCTACAGGAGACCGGCAGTCCACCCGTACAACTGTGACCCTGTCCCAGTAAAAGGCTTCCAGCACCCTGTCCTCTCCACAGATGGCCTTCCACAAGCTCATGTCCTTCCACAAGCTCAAGGACTCGTTAGGTTATACTCATCTTTTATGAAAGAGCTGCATGAGTGAAACTATATTCTTGCATTTTAATTTTAATGTCTTTCATATTCATTTAGATGCCATAATTAATAAACGTTTATTGTTAAAAATGACTCTGAAGCCTATTCATTGTACATAAGGAACAGTAATACACCCCTGACACTCTATTCATGACATAACAGGGTCTCTCTTTGGCGGTGCCTGTGGTGGGAGAGGTTCCGGCCGGGGCTGATCACAGATGAAAGCTACGTTCACCACTCTTAGGTTCTAGGTTGCAATGATTTTCTAAACTTGAGTTAAAGGTGACACAAGATCTATGTCAACTTGTCACTTTGTCCTCATAACAAAGTGCTATTTATACAATAAAGAAGAAAATCATGAGGGTCCACTACTCAAAAAGTGACTTCACTCAAGTTTGATCGCTAAGAAATAATTCTCTTACTTCTTTGTTTCTTTTGATCTCCTATCCAAGGAGAGGAGGATAAGACTTGTCATTTTTTTCACTTGTTCAGTTAAAGTTAGGTTTTTGGTGTAAAAATATGTATATATTTTCAGACAAAAATCAATGATTTTTGAATTAGGCAATATCTTACCGCATCATGATTGTTTCTGTAATTGTCACTATAATGTAATTACCAAGGAAGTTAAGCATTTAACAGTCCCCAGACACAATCAAGTGGAATGTTTCTTGATATAAGCACAAATTTACATCACACTTTTAATTAAATTTTCTTTCAGTCACTCAATGCCTCAGAGTCTTGTTCTCTTGTATTGTCACTAAATTACTGATGTGCTTCATGTTTATAGTCCAAGCTTCCAAGAAGCTAAAGATGCACACCCTCTTCTGTCTGACTCTGAGTGGTGAGAGCTGGCCTTCTCATGATAGTTCCAACAGCAGAGAAATCCCAGCCACTGTCTCCTCTTGAGGTGACACTTAGCAATTGGAGGGGTACTGAGAGGAACTTGTTGGAAACAACTCACTTCTAGTCAAATAGCTAGGGAGCCAGGGTGGATTCAATTAAAAAGTTGCCCCCTGGACAAAGATGGGGCCACTGACCCCATCTCATTGCCATTTGTCCACGATAACTTTCAAAAATGTTTTAAAGAAAACAAGCCCTTAGTAAGACTAGAATTCGTGCTCTGTGAGGGGCAACAACGAGTAAAGTCACGAAGAATGAGTAAAGGGTTTCCTGAATGACTTATATACTTTCGCTTCCCAAGTGCCTCCCTGACCTTAGCGGTTCGCCTGATATAATAATTACCCAACCTGCAGGAGGACCAGGCAGCACACACTTCTCATTTTATAACACCTTAACTTTTTGTTAGTAAATACTTAGTTTTTATTATGCAACCAGAATGATTTTCTTGCTTAACAGTGTTAGTTCATTTAGTCACAGTCAAACCTCAATTTTGGACAAAACAACTAAGGCATGAAAAAGTTAATTGATTTTCTTAAGATCCCTTGGTTGGCCAGGCTTAGGGCTCAGATCTGAGTCCACGGAAGCACAGTCCCCAGTTTAAGCTGTCAGTGGTCACATCTTGACCCTTCCTCTCTCAGAAGCCAGGACCCTTCAAACTAAAACATACTGAAAGACTCATGAAGAGACTATTCAGGTTGACATAGTACTCCACTTGCTGATTTCATTCCTTCATTTGGCAAACGTGCTCTGCAGGCTTGCCACATGCCAGAAGCTGGAGATGCCGCAAAAAACAGGAAAAAAAAGATCCCTTCTTTATTCTGGTGAAAATCTCCTCCTCCCTTCCGTCTTTGCCTGGCTCACGCAGTACAGGTGCTCGCTGTGTGCCTGCGCCGCCCAGGTGCTGTGCCGGGGAATGCAGGGTGAGCAGACCCCTGGCCTTCAGCTCCTCACCCTCAGGAGGCTCACGCTGGGGCAGAAGCAGAAGCAGAAACAGAAGCAGGCAGCAAGCAGACGCTTTAGGAGAGTGGAACATGGGAAGAGGCCGGGGCTGAAGAACGTGGGACGCACAGAGCAAATCTGTGCCGGTTTCATGTGTAGCAAGGGTCAGGACAACTTCCCCTTGAAAATGACCCACAGGATGAGTCAGAGTCACCCAGTCCCCATGCGTCCCAGGCAAAGGCAGCCAGCAGCACATGTGGAGGCCTGTAGGTGACAAAGACCGCAATGCATAAGGAAGTGTGAGTGTTGTCCTGTGACCGCGGGACAGGTGGGGCTGACAACAGAAGCAGTGGGGGAGGGGGAGGCTGGAGAGGCAGAGACCATGACCTGAAGGGACTTGTCTGCTGAACCAAGGGGTGCATTCCTGGTTTTAAAGAATATGGGAAATAGCATCAGTTGCTGAGTAGAAAATGAAGTATAGAGAACAAGACAAGAGTCGTTTAGGAGGAGGCACTGGATATGGTGACCTTTGAACTTGACCTGGCATGGAGCAACCCATAGTCCCTTTTCCTGCTTAGTCAGGGAGCTCAGCAGTCGTGCAGGGCTTCCCAGCTGGCAGTGGGGCCCGGCTCTGCATGGCAAATGCATTGGTCAACAACTCAGTTTGCTTATTTCCTTGGATGCAGGGAGCCAAGACTGGGGTAAGACAAAATAGCACTCATGGGATTTCACTTGTGATTTGCATGATTAATTGATTAAAATGATATCAGATCTGTGGGAACAAAATTAGAGTCACTCTTCCAGAAGAAGTAGGAGGTTAGACTGAAGAGCAATCGAGGTAAATTAGTGCAATTCCTAAACTCCACTGACCAAACCTCTTCTGATTTATTCAATGTCCTGAGTATTTGTTGAGCACCTGCAGAGTTCAAGGACACAGGATCCAGTCTGTACTGTGAGGCCCGGATGGTACCAAAGCCACTCCCACCTGGATGTCCCAAAGGGCCCAGTTCAGGGCTTGGCTCCTCTGGGAGAACTTCCTGATGTCCTCCGTCCATATGAGGCAACTCTCACCCACCTACTCAGTCTCCATCTTCACCTCTGGTACTGCTCCTGTCACCCTGAAATACCATTTTCTGTACCTTTGTTTTCTGTCTCACTTAGTAGTTGAGGTAGGGACTGTGAGAAGAAGCTGGCTGCTTGCCAGATTTATTTGCTCTTCCTTGTGAGCACAAACCTAAGAATTCCTGGCCCATCTTGGGGCCTGAGACAGATTTCTAATGCAATACGAGAGCAAGCAGTAAGTACGGTTTCTAGCTTGGGCTGATAAGAACCATCCACATATAGTCATCCATATACTTCCCTTTCTGGCTGACAAGAAAGAGAAAAAATCTCCAGCACCACTGGAAACTTCAGAGCCTTTGGTAAAAATGACTTCTTCCAACCAGAAGCCACATGGGAATGTCCCATAAATACATAAAGCTAAAGCCTTCTTGTGCACAGGCATTGAGAATCAGGTTTCTATCTATTACAGCAGGTAGGGTCCTTAACAAAGATACATACATGCATGAAACAGTAGGAAAAATTGGACACACTTTAAATTATTTTTTTTTTCAAAAATCAAAAGTAGAAGTCATATACACAATGTGGCAAAATTAGTTAAAGAAAGAAATATTTGCTTTGTCATCAAAGAAAGCTCCATGGAGCTGAGCATAGTGGTATACACCTGTAATCTCAGTACTCTGGGAGGCAGAGGCAGGAAGATTGAAAGTTTGAGCCCAGTCTGGGCAACTTTGTTACTTAGTGAAATGCCATTTCAAAATTAAAAAAAAAAAAAAACATATTTTTTTTAAAGAGCTGAGGATGAGACTTCCTCCAAGATGGCCACCCAGATGACACTGTGACAGGGAGACTCCCTGAATATACCATCAAAATGCTGGAATATAAACTAATATAATAACAGAGAGAAGGAAAAAAGAGGGAGATGGGTCCTCTGGACCCAAGAAGAATCTAAAATGAGAACTGTAGCCCAAGGAAAGAGTAAAAGAATGAAATAAACAAAGGCGGAGACCAGAAGCACCTCTGTCCAGAGCGGAATCCAATCAGCGCTGCGACCCGAGCCGAGCCGAGAAGGTACGATCCAGGTGCTCTTGATACGCGTGGAGTTGCCGGGAGAATTGCGGCGGTGTGGCGCGACAATAAAGCCGACGGTCGACCGTGGAGCGAGGTGGTCATGAGCGGGCGAGTGAGTGAACCCGGAGACCCCCAGCCCCCCACCCCCGAGGGAGAGCGAGGGACAGCCATTTTGAGACCAGAACTGCACCTAATTAGGCACGTTTCCTGGAAGGCTGTGGCGGAAAGGCGTGGGTGCCCTGGGGGTGATAGAGGAGGGTTGGGCGGACGGCCCTGTACAGTTAACCAGACAGCGGCCCTATCCTCTCGCGCACCGCAGTAGACATTCGCCGAGCAGAAACAGGCTTGGGAGAGGCAGTGGACCAACACGGCCTCACGGACGAGCCCAGGAAAATGCCAAGACGGAAAGGCAGAGGGCGCTCTCCGGACTCCGATACAAGCAGAACCGATCCCTGGGACGCTAATGCTGACATGGTCGGGAGTCCAAAAATTAAACTCTCAGAGGAGTTGACAACAGAAGTGGGGAGACAACTCCACGAAGCTATAAAAGAAATTAAAGCAGCACTGTTAACCCAACTGAGAATTGAAATGAAACTATAATCGGGGAATCGCTAAGCACCTCTAAAGGAAACATAGCAGGAAAGGTGGAGGATGAAAAATCAAAGGAAATTGAGAATGAAACTAATAAAAAATTAGAACACATTAATCAGATTCAGAGAGATTACGAGGACATCAAAGAATCCAATAAAAGTTGGCAGAACCACTTGAAGGAAACTAAGGATAGACTTTCGTATC
>RJWM01046166.1:0-12443 GCA_004363535.1 Dasyprocta punctata
TCTCTTCTGTGTTCTGGCCTCCCTGTGCTGCCATATAGGTAGTGTTACAATAAAGACTCACGTTGGTATGCCTGTAAAGCTGCTTGCAATTTATTTCTTGGGTAGTGTGGGCTTCAAAAGACCTGTAAGTCTACCTGTAATTTTTATTCTGAGTAGTGTGGACAGAGTGCTTAGTTTCCAAACTAAGATTAATAAATACCCAGAGATGTTAATACCAAAGAGCTCTGGGAGCAGCAGCCAGTGAAGATCAGCTGCAGAGACCCAGTACCCAACAAAGTCAACCTACAGTGACCAACACAAGCTGGCGTTGGATGGTGATGGATGGCAGTGGAAGTGACCAGCTGGCTGTGTCAATGCTTGGCATCCAGCATTACCTGGTGGCATGTGGTGGCATCAGGACTGCTGGCAAAGCTGCACTTTGACGATTCACAATTTCCATCTGAATCAAGCAAATGAACCCTATGCCGATTAAGAGGCAACAATTTGGAAACCAATTTGGAAACCATTCCTGTTTAATGGTTTCCTTCTCCACAGTCTATAATAGTCGACTTCATGGTAAATGGAGTGATGAAGTCTGTAGAAGATTTTGCAAATTGGAAATGGGGCTGAGGGAGTAGCCATTTCAAACCCTGTTGGCAGCAGCTGGGGAGAACTAGGAGCAGAAAGGAGAGGTACCCCCAGTGACTGCTGATTACTTCTGATGAGTGTTTATTGACTGAGTTCTTGTGGAGTGTGGGGTTTAGGGTTCTTTGAGGAGGATAGGAAGAAACAAGATTTTGAGGTGTCTGGGATTAGGTCATGTAGGTATTCGTAGGTTGAAGACCACCAGCATCTATTTTGTAGGTAGCAGGGAGCCAGCAACACTTCATAAAGGGCTGATGATGATATGATAGAATTGTTGCCAGATGGTACAGTGTCTAGTGGTTCCAGGCTTTGTGTCCCACCCAAAGAATTGGTCAGGACAACTGATGAAAAGGTGAATGCAATTTTTATTTAAAAGAGAGGAAGATATGGTAAGAGTGAAGAAAAGAGACGACCAAGAAGAGATATGTTCTGCAAGTAGGACAAGCCACTGTAGACACGAAAGAGAGCAGAACAGGAAGATTGTAGTGGTGGTGCCACCTTTTACATCCTCTCAAATCTGGCCCATCGGAAGTTGCTCTGCCCATGCATCCTGACCGTGAGTGACAATTCACATTGTTTTTGTTCAGACTCTGTCAGTGGAACAAAAAGGACAAGGTCAAAAATTGCCCTGGGGTTTTAAACACAGGAACCTGGGAGGATAGGCCAGCAGTCTCAGAAGTGTAAAGGAGAAAGAAACCTTGGGGAAATTTAGTGTGGGCCATACAGATTTTGGACTGTTGATGCCATAACTGATCATTTTCAGTGGGAGATGATTATACAATTAAAGCCAAGTTGTCACTGAAGTGGAAAATAGAGTTTTCATTTTCAAATTTAAAATTTTATTCTTAAAATTTACATATTACAAACAGACATGTACTGATTAAGTGTGATAAATTTTAAGCTTTGTAGTATTTCCCTTTGAAATAGTTAATTTTGTGCAAAGTGAGCTTATGGTCTCACAACATCAAGGAATGAAGTTGCAAACCAAAAGCAGGAAGTTAGAGTTTCTATTGGATGTAGAAAGAAGAACAAAAAGCTCCTGGAAGGGACTTTGAAAAACAGAATTTCTGCATGGCCTCTAGAGCCCAGGAACTGCTCGACTGTTTAGTGGCCACCTACCACAGGTAGCTCTGTGAATTTAAAATAATCAGGTGGCACTCAGGTTCTCTAACCTAGTTACTCACCATGTAGGGTTTAAAGGAAACTGGGATTTTAAGAAAAATTGGTTATTTGCAAAATTCCTGGAAACTCATGAATTTGAGAATTACCCCCAGTTAAGCTAGTAAATCTCCTCCTAGCAAGACAGCAGGACACTGTGGCACAATTAGAAACTCTATATGAATGCTATACATTATTCCTTCAAATCCTATCGAGTGGTTCTTTCTTTGGCTGGAATCAACCCCTCACAGTCATATGCCGATGCGTACAGCTCAGGGTTCATTTCTAAATTTTATTTATTTATTTATTTTTATTTTGTTAGTACCTGTTAATAGTTCATGGAGTTCACAACCATCTTGGGCAGTGGATAAAGGTACATACCACAGCTTGTTTCTTTTTTTCCTTTTTTTGTTTTTAAGTCCCCTTCCCTCTCTCCTTCTTCAATTCCCCATCCCATTTTTCATTCTTGTTGATTTTTTTATCTTAGTTCATGTTATGACATATAATGTTTACATTAATTGAGGGTATTAGGTTCCTATACATGGCAAATCTTTATTCTACTTATTTTTCCCCTTCCCCTCCTTCTCACCCCTTGAGCTTTTCTGCTTAGATCACTTACCTATTGCAAGACAGCCATCTCCTTGTCCCCTTCTATCTGTCTTTTATTATTCTCTTTGTACTTTACCTCACTCAAGTGAGAGATACCATACAGTATTTAAGCTTATGTGTCTGGTTTATTTCACTTGACATTATATTTTCCGGGTGCCTCCATTTTCCTATAAATGTCTCAAATCTGTCATTCTTTATAGCAGACTGGTACATACCACATTTTCTTTATGCAATTATCTGTTGATGGGTATAAAGGCTGTTTTCAGGATTTAGCTATTATGAGTTGTGCTGCTAAGACATTGGTATGCATGTATCACTGTGGTATGATGTGTTAAACTCTTTGGGAAAGAGACCTAGCAGGGGGATGCTGCACCATGTGGAATTTCTAATTTCAGTTCTTTGAGAAATCTCCATAATGATTGTACTAGTTTACATTCCCACCAGTAATGAAGGAGGGTTTGTTTTTCCCCACAGCCTTGCCAGCATTTGTTACTGTGATTTCTTGATGATTGCTATTCTTTTTGGAGTAAGATGGAATCTTAGTGTTGTTTGAGTTTGTATTTCTCTAATGGCCAGAGATATTGCAGTTTAGGATTTTTAGGACAATACTCCGTATGTTTCCCCGTACTCTTTCTGTGCAGCTTGCATATATCTCGTACACTGTTTTATAGAGAAACATATAACACAAGGTACACAAATGTACAACAAACTACAGTATTGGCTTATGATGGTCACCCACGGAGCTGGATGAGGAAGAGTGCAGAGGCTGTCTGCTCACTGGCGACCCAACGATTCAGTCCAAAGTGTGGAACACACTGCAGTGTCCCGTGCAAGTCCAAATCAGGAGGCTGATGGGTCTGACATAGAAGGCTGAACAGTCTGAACGGAAATCTGAAGAGTGTATGGTGGGAGGCCGAAGGATCTGCGATGGAAGCTGAAGAGTCCATGCTAGAAGGCTGAAGAGTCTACGATGGAAGCCAAAGAGTCTGTGCTGAAGTCCAGGCTGAAGGTGAAGACTGGAGCTCTTCCAAAGAACAGAAACTGATCTGTCCTTCCTCATTTTCCCCTTAAAACCATTCAGGCAATGAGTCGCCCTAAGGTGGATCTTCTACACCTGAGAGTGGAAAATTGCTGAGCCTGTATAGTTAAACTTCTCTTAACTAAATTTCTCAAGTTGACCAATCAATCAATGGTTACAGTCAATTTAGTCATTCAGATTCCTGTCACTGTCTTTTCAACTCTACAAGCTTTTCTAGGCTTTGCCTGGGTTCTTCCACCTGAGTGACAGCCTGGGAATCCTGCCTAGGCTGTAAGTTACGGCAGACACAGTGCACACCTCATGTACTTCCTGCCTTTTGGCATCACTTCCCTTTATTTCTGGGGTCTGAATTCATGAAAACCATTGTTTCATGTGAAGTAAGCAAGTAAATCCAGTCCCTGTTTTTCTATCTTTGCCAGAATTGTATCATCTCAGTTTGAATGGTAAACATTGCCATACAGTTGTCATACTTTTACAATTTTACCTTTGTTATATAAAATGCAATTCAGTTTGTTTCACCCCAACTCCTTACTAGAAATTCTCATCACATTTTAGTGGATTTTAATCTAAGAGGCTTTTTCTTTCTCTTTTTTTTAATAATGAAGATATAAATTACACATAAGTATTCAGTGTTCTCTGGCATTTGAAAAGATCATCAGTTCTTTTTCTCACTTGATTACTTTCTAAAAATTCCAGTGGTTTGATTCATGATGAGCACAGATTCTGAGAACAAAGAAGTTAGCAATTTTTGGTTATATTTATTTGATTAAATTTTGATAATCAGATTTTTAAAAATGTTCCTTTACATGTATTTTTAAATTTTCCATTTCTGTTCATATGCTGCTGCCCTTTTTAATAGTGTTTAAATAGCACTGTAAGCAAAACATTGCTCTAAGTGCCCAATACTTATTCATTCACTTAATATTCAAAGAAATTTTTGGAGATGTCTCCTTTTATTATTCCTGCTTAAGAGGGCAGAGAAAGGGGATAAAAAAAGGAAGTAAGATGTCTCAGTACATGTACCAACTTCACAGAATGAATATAAACATTATGTACTAGAAACACATAGTAATAAAAAAACTCAAAAGAAATGATAATATATCTTACCATACATGTAGCTCACATGTTAAAAATTCAAGTTATTGTATATTTTGTATGCCTAATGCTTAAAATGAAGGCAAATATGAGTAATTCACAATTATAACACTTGGAAAGTGTGACTTTGAATGAAGTACAAACACTTCTACATGAAAAAGAGATCAAGAAAATAACTTACCTAGAGTCATCCCATGAACCACATCCCATGGGTGGATATGTCTTTTTCATAAACCTTACATATTGAAAGACAAGTTAAAAGGCTAAGTTTTTTTGGTTTTTTTTTTGTTGTTGTTTGTTTGTTTTTGGTACTGAGGATTGAACTCACAACCTCACACCTGTCAGGCAGGTGCTTAAGCCACTGAGCTAAATCCCCAGCTAAAAGGCTAAGTTTTAAAGCGGAGATAAAATACATCATAATTAAGTGGTGTATATCTGAAAAACAAGCTGGATTACTCAATATTCAGACCATTTTAACATTTGACTACAGCGTTAGTTATAAAAAATCTTTAGGGACCCCTAAAATGACTATTTATGGGATTAATTTTTTGTTTAAGAGTGAAATTTGCTTGCGGTTGTGTTTGCCCATCATTTGGAGAACATTGTATAGCACTCCCTTTACTAGTGAAAGAAAACCTCCTGTGTTAGCAGGCATGTATATGTTAATTGGTACTTGACAAATTACCGTCTGTTAGATTTGTTGATAGAGGCAAGAAGTTAGTAAGAACAAGCCATATGAAACAAAATAAATACCAGACTTAATATGATTGTGAATCTATATTTAATGGAAATTATACTTCGGTGTTTAGTGCATAAATTAAAATTTTATAGATTTACATTGGACATTCAAAAGAATGAAGGTACTGGGACAAAACCCTTTGAATCACAAAGAATGCACTTTATTCATTATTCATGTGGAAATTGTTCTGGTGTAACCTCATTCTACAGTGCCACAAGAAGCTTTAGAACAAACTGCTATTATTTAATGATAGAGCTTCCTGGGAGACTAGTATTTTAAAATGTCTTTTAGTGACAAAGAAGAGTGTATTTAATTTGTGGGATGGAAAGATACCTGGTGACAACAAAGCATTTTATATTAATGATTATCAGTCTTTGAAAAGGGTCTTAAAAGGATTTGGGTTCATTTTAATTAATGACTATGAATAATGTATACTATATTACAAGCAGTAGCCATTTTGCATAAATTATTCTTGAATATTCTTCTGAAAACTATTCAGAAAAGAAGTGGAATTATGTTCATTTTAAACACAAGGAGTTTGAGGTTTAGAGAGAGATTTAGTGTCTCGCTGTAGGCATGAAGAACAAGTTTCTGAAGTTCCTGCTGTTTACCAGGGCATCTTGTTCGCAAGTCACAAAAGATAAAGGCAGGAAGACTGTTGTGAGTTTCAGGCTAGCTCTTCAGTGCACCCAGTACTGCTTTGCTTTCTATCCCTTTTTTTCTTTCCTTCCTCCTGCTCAGTAGTAGAGTCTCTTAAATTTTGAACCAGAAGATGCATATGTCATTTTGTAAATTCTTCGTACTCTTAGGAAGTTACTATACATGTAACTTTTATGTCCCCTTCCCTCATTGTCCCAGAAGGTATAGTCTTTGCAGACTACCTTGGATCTAACCCCTTTAGATATTTGAGGTGGTGTAAAACATTTGGTATCATGAAAAGGTCAAAACTTTTCCCATGTTTGGTACTTTACATTATGAAAAAAATGTACTTATATTTTACACTTAGCCTGAGAGGACCGTTTTGTTCTTCATTATTTGTAAAATGCCTAGTCTTCCTTATGAAATTATAACCTTAGCTTTTCCAGTCATCTGAAACCTCCTGAATAAACTGATATCAATCTAAGTAGCCTTCTTATGTTGTCCACTTCACAGTCCCTGCTTAGATCTGCCATTGCAGGAGGTGTGGCAGTTTTACTGCCTATAGAAGACTGTCTTCTAAGCTGCATACTTTGTTCTAGCTTCTAGACTGTGCCTTTACAGTGTTGGCAAAAGCAATAACCAGTCTCACCAGTAAGAGTGGGTTGCCACAGTCCTCCTCCTGTAACCAGACCTTGTGGTCAAAGAGCTTCCCAAGGATGCTCTGAGGCTCATCTGTGGGGGGGCTCCTGGAACGTCACATGAGCTGGTTGGTAAATGACTATGAATTCCCTGGAGCTACTCATAGCAATAACATTACATGACACTCCGAAATTCAAGTTTGCTGTGAGACTGATCAGAGTTCTGAAAAACGAGTATAGGCAAATCTAAACATTCTTTCACATCCGTATCTTTTATTTCCTATCTTTTATATAAGAACAGTGTTTCCTTAAAAGACATCTCAAGCACAAGGGTCATTATTTTAAGCTTGAAGTTTTATACATACAGCTGTATTCATGCCTGAAGAGAGGGCTGTGTAGCCATGGAAGGATCCATTTGTACTTTAGACAAAATGGTAGCATGAATAATTTTTTTCTTTTTCGACACAGGGTTTCACTCTGTAATTCAGGCTGGCCTTGAACTTTGTGTAGCTCGGGCTGTGCTCAAACTCAAAGAGATTCTCTTGCCTCAGCCTGTTGAGTGCTGGTATCACAGGTGTGGGCTACCATATTGAGCTTAGCATGAATGCATTTATCTTTGACATTTAGTGGTCCCTTTCTTTATTCTTTCCTATCTCTACACTTACTCCTTCTGAAGCATTCCTCTTCTCATTCTCTCTACCCCCAAACCCAAGTCAGGTGGTCTCTTTTATGTTAAAGTTTGTATCATATATTAAGGAAAATATCCGAAATCTGTAGAGGATTTCATGCTAATATTGGCAGATCTCAATGGTAGAATGTTGTTTTACTGAAATTTGGAGTCATTTTTCTAGTTCCTATAATCATATTCTAATCATGCCCACCTCATTTTTCTTTGTAAAAGATTAATCCAGATTTTGGGTGAGACTTAAATTTCTAAGTGATAATTTGAAAGAATATTTTCAGTGATACATGGGTGCCTGTGATGATTTTTATGTAGCAGTGGTAACTGCCTTATCATATTGCATACAAAATCAGTGATGCTATATAGAACAAGTCTCAATAAAGGAGTTAAGTAGATTATTTAGGGTATAGTCATTGATTATTCTTTTTCTTTTTTCTTTTTCAATTTATTCCAATTAGCTAATGATGAAAACTAGAAAGAACATTTCAATTTATTTATTATTTATTTGCTTATTTCTTATTTATTTGCTTATTTATTTCTTAACCTACTATCCTTTAGAAAAAGTAGATTTTTACCTTGTCAATTTCACAGAAAAGTTATTATTTTAATAAGGAATATTTGTGGTTGAACTCACATTCTCAATTGTTCAAGAAAGGTGAGAATTGTTTTCTTAAAATACTTATGGATGTCAGAAGGCCCTGAGAAGAAAGACTGTTTGGTCCTATGATGCAAGAGAGACAAAAGAGAGAGAAAACAGAGAAAGAAGGAAAGAGGCCTTTATTGTGGGCACGGAAGGGCTGCTGAGAGACTCAAGCATCCTCTGAAAGAATCCAGAAAAAACCCGCAGGCTTTATTTGGAATTGACAGGGGCGTAGTTAAAGGGTTGGCGGAATGACGTATTGAAAGCTGATTGGAGGAGCATTGGCACGCGAGAAAAGCAGGAGGTTTAACTTTTGGGCTTCGGAGAAGGTAGCAGGTAGTGCTGAAGGGAAGTGCTGTCCAGCGCCATGTTAACTCACACATGGCAAAAACCCGGCAGAGACCTTGTCTTTCTGTTCTGTGAGAACATTGATCTTTCCGTTTCCGTGAAAAACAACAAAAAGAAGTGTGACTTTCTTGCTGAAGTTAGTTAAAAGCCCCTCTCAAGACTATGACATGCCTTTAATCCCAGGACTTGGGAGGCTGAGGCAGGAGAATCGTTGTTTGAGACCAGCCTGGGCTACAAAGTGAGTTCAAGGCCAGCCTGAACTGCATAGTGAGACCCTGTCTCAAAAAAATGAGGGCTGGGGATTTAGCTTCAGCAGCCAAAGCACCTGCCTGGCAGGCATGAGGTTGTGAGTTTGATCCCACGGTACCAAAAAAAAAAAAAAAAAAAAAAAAAAAAAAAAAAAAAAAAAAAAAAAAAAAAAAAAAAAAAAAAAAAAAAAAAAAAAAAAAAAAAAAAAAAAAAAACAAACAAACAAACAAAAGACTATGACATTCTGTAAAATTATTCTTCCTTATTAATAAAGGAGCAAACTATTTGGTATCACAGCTCTGGTTTAATTTCAAGTAAGTTCAGTTACTCTAGTGCCTACATAAAACTGAGCCAAACCAAAACAACACTTTAGGTTTGTACTCTAAGCCAGGGCTTCATGAGTCATTCATTACAGAACAAAAGTAAAAATGAGTGAAGCTTTCACAGATACGATAACTTTTGATTAGATGAGTGCCATTGTTCCCAGAATGTGCTGGCAATTCTTTCTGAGTCCCTCAGTACTATTTCATTCCCCTCCAGTCTCTGGGTTACCTGGTCCCCTTGCTGGCTGACTCCCAGCTGGGTTTGACTACTGAGAGACGCTGACAGAGACTAGAGGGATCAAGAAGTCAGGATTTGAAACATTACTTTCCTGAAGATGGTGCTTCCAGATCCTGGCCTCAGTTTTTTACTTCCACGACTACAGAAAACAGTCCTGTATGGTTGCTGGGGTGGTTGCTCTAGTAACGAGTCCCTCTGGTCATGAGTGTAATCACTTTTTGCTATTGCTCTTCCGTGGGTGCCACAGGGTCACTTCATGGAGTCTGCTATGGGTTGGATGATCCAAAGGGCCCTGTGCTCAAGAATCACTTTCCAAGGGTGGTGGTTTTAGGAAGAAATGTAGCCGTGAGGAAGTGGGCTTTCTAGGAGGTCTTTAGGTCATTGGGAGCAAATCCCAAAGGGCCCCCAGTCTCTCAGTCTTGTTGCTTCCTGGCTTATAAAAGAAACATTTTTTTTTCTGTCTCCCTCTCTGGCCATGATGTGCTCCCCTTGCAGAGGCCCAAACCATCTGATCTTAGACTGAAAATTCCTGAAACCTGAATCGAAATAAATTTTTTTTTGGTTTCCTATATTTTTGCTACAGTAATGCAAAGCTGACTTATCCAGCCCCCTTTTTAAAACAATCTCTTCACTTAAATCATCTGTCAATTTTGCTTCCTAATTGTGCTTTGACTAATGCAGTAGCTTTTTCCAAAATTGAGCTAATATCCTGTTAATAGTTTAGAAAAATATTATAAGATGAAATGTGCTTACAACAGATGTGGCATACTTCTAAGAGTAGAGTCATTTAGGAATTACAATGCTGTTAGACTGCCAGGCAAATGTTTTAGTGTTCTTGCTCTAATTTTTAGACTTGAGAACTGAAAGTCTGTAAATTCTGGCTTAGATTGGAGCACCCACGGGACCAAAAGAGAAGATGAGGTTGCAGACTAAGAATGCTTTGGTGCAGGGTAAAACTACACTGAAATAAAATAAGCACAATCTCACGTATAGGGTTGCCTAAGTATGTAAGAGCAAAAATTACAGAAGATTGACATTTTGTTGTTTTACCCAGGGTCTAAATTAAAAAAATGACTTTCATTTTCTACCTCAAGGCAATTAGCCTGTCAATCAACTTTGTGTGTTTATAAAATTTTTTGGTAATGAAAGAGGTGTGATTTACATAACTTGTGCACAAGTAGTATAAGAGAACCCAATTAGTAATTCCAGAATGACTTAAGAGTTTTCTCATATTAGTGTTACATTTAAATTCATTTTAATGAAGAAAAAGACTTTCAGGAATATTTTCTAACCTGTTTTTCCAAAGAGAAGACTAACAGTACGCACAGCTATTCTTTCTTTGAGCTATTGGCTATAACCCCTCCTAGTCCTTTTCTGGGTTCTCTGAAATGCTAGTCTCAGAGTTTGTCCGCGCGCATCCTGTCCTGAGAATTTGGGAAGCAGAGGAGGAGAAGTGCCCTCCTCTGGCTGGGTAGCGCCACAGCGGGCACTCAGTACTGGGGGCACTGTGGGGAGCCCCACCGCCTTACCATAAGGGGCTGGAGAAGTGGATGGGAACCTGGAGTGACATATGCAAGCTCCACGTCTAGTAGGGCCTGATCCAGGATGCAAGAGTAAGAACCTTGCCCCAACGTGCACATTTTATTATAATCAAGATATATAATTTTTTCCTGTAGTACGAATGTATTCCGTCTTTCCAAAAAGAAAGACATGTTTTTAATACTGTGTTACTTAACAGTATGTTAAAAAAAAAAGTACTCAGAGCTGGGCATGGTGGTGCATGCCTTTAATCCCAGCACTCGGGAGGCTGAGGCAGGAGGATCGTTGCGAGTTTGAGACCAGCCACAAAGTGAGCTACAAAGTGAGTTCAAGGCTGGCTTGAACTGCATAGTGAGACCCCGTCTCAAAAAATAGGCCCCGGGATTTAGCACAGTGGCCTGGCAGGCGCGAGGTTGTGAGTTCCATACCAGGTACCAAAACAAACAAACACTCAGGCCGACCTCGGTGCTCTTCTGGTCCTCTGCTCTAAACAGACTCGACGGCGTGAGTGCCGGTGGCCTTCGACGTCGTCATGCTGCGGGGTGTGTGTGGGGGGGTCTTACACGGGCTGGCTATGAGCCGAGGTTAAACCCAGACAGTGTGTCGCGCACTCTAGGAAACCGACCTTGAAGAGAACGGGCGGGCAGGCGTGGGCACGCACCTCGGGGCTGCGCCGGGGTGGGGGGGAGTTGGCGGCCACCTCCCGTGCAGCCCTCACCGGGGTCCCCGCTGAGTGGGGCAGCAAAAGTGGCTTTCTTCGAGCTGAAGTCGGGGCAGTGGATGGGCAGTGTTTGCTGGGTGTGTCCGTGGAGTCCAAGCAGAACATTCTGAAATGCGCCACTTGCCTGTCTCGCCCCTACCCAGGTCCACATCCTTAGGCAGAAGGACAGCGTGGCTCTGCGTCCTGTCTCCTTGCTTCTCTTGCTCTTGCCCTTTGGCTGCGGGGAGTCGGCCGGTATCAGCTGGTCATTCTGCATGATTAAGACACAATGTTTTAATGCACTACTACAACATAAAATTTAATGCCTAAAACATTCGCGATGGAGGAAATAGCAAAATACTGAGTAAACCTGCCGGCCGCACTGGCTGCTCGGGGAAAGCGCGTCCGCAAGGTCTGCGCGCGGCGGTGAGTGTCCGTCCCGCCTTCCCCTGCTGAACCGAAACAGAAATGACTTTCCCCGCACGCTCTGGCTGCGTTAGGTGAGCAGCCGGGTGCTCACGCCAGGCCGGCCATCCAGGCGCCCCGACAGGTGTGTCCGGGGCGGGGCCGCGGGGCGGGGCTCGGGCTCTCCGGGGCGCGCAGCTGCCACCTGCCGCCGCCCTGGGCGCGCGCTGGAGCCGCTGCCTGGCGGGCGGGAGACGCTGGGGAGAGCAGAGGGCTCGGCAGGGTGCGTGCTGCAGGGGGAGCCCCGAGGGCCTGCGCTGTGCGAGCAGGGGAAGCGGGGAGGAGGAGGAGGAGCAGCCCCAGACCGCAGGCTGGGCGTGGGAGCGCGCGGTCCCGGACCTGGGTAGCCAGCCCCGAGCATGGCCTCTGTCGCCTGCTCCTTCCTCCCGAGCCTCTCGGCGCTGCTGCTTCTGTCCGCGCGGACCCAGAGCCCCGCGGCGGCGGGAGACCCACGTAAGTACAACCGGTGGTTTAAAACTTGCACTAAGCTACCTGGAAACTTCGTGTTTTTTTTTTTTAAATTTTATTTATTTATTTATTTTTTGTGGTGGTATTTGGACCTAGAATTGCAGATCATGCTCCTGAAAATAGAGACTTTCCAATTAAAATCTATCGAATGACAGTTTGAAAAAAAATAGAATTTTATGTACACCTGACTTTCCTCTTGGAGAGGAGTCTAAAATATCTGATGCATATTTGACTTTGAATCTATGTGTTT
>RJWM01046167.1:0-12319 GCA_004363535.1 Dasyprocta punctata
CCTTGTACATAATCTGCTTGTTTCAACTGTTGGTAAATTTGGAAGTCATCCTAAAGTTTTCCAAACTCAGTATGTCAAAATATACATTAAGTGAACTCAATAGTAACTCTACAGTATTTACACAATTTTACCAAATTTCCTACATTTTTCAAGCATCAAAAAGAAAAATTATTTTGTCTCTTCATACACCAGTTAATTCTAGAATACAACTAAATATTAATTTTATTATTTATTTATTTATTTGGCGGGGCTTACTGGGAATCAAACTCAGGACCTCATGCTTGCCAGGCAGGCACTGTGCCACTGAGCTATATCCCCAGACCCTAAATATTCATTTTTAAATGCTCTAAAAGTATTTTAGTTCTCTTCCACTTTCCTTCCAGAAATGCAATCCACAAGTCATCAAAACACACAAACATGTGGCCCATGATGAAGTATGTCACAACGGCCCACAGCAGGGTATCAGCACCTCCAGGTGGGGGGCAGCTCCCAAGGAGTCTGGGAAAGGCTTGGCTTGAGATGTGAGTCCACAAAGGGTTAAGGGGACATCTGCATAGGGAGCCTGATATAAGAAATGATAAGCAGACTCCCTGCCCAGAGAAGGGAAAGGAGGAGCGGGGGTAGGCAATGGATTACATATAGTGGGACAGACCACATACGGAGGACAATGGTTTCTCACAAAGGATGAAGACCAGAACGATCTCTGAGGTGAATGAACTTGGGGATCATAGTGTGAACATAGGTTTTTCAGTACATACAGTCAAATACAGATGTCATGTAAATGCATACATGTGTGTACATGCAAACATATTTGTTCTGATTTTGGCTGGCACATAGGAGAATCACTCTGAAACATGCATTTGTTTTCAGATATTGATTGGTATATTATGGTCATGTGGGAAAATATATATATTTTTTAAGGTACTGGGATTGAACCCATGACCTCATGCATGCTGAGGTGAATCTCCAGCCTTTTAAAATGTATTTTCAGACAGGGTCTCACTAAATTGTCCAAGCTGGCTTCGAACTTGGGGTTCTCTTGCCTGAGTCTTCAGAGCAGCTGGTATTACAGGGTTATGCACTACACCCAGCAGGAAAACATTCCTGAGGAAAGTAAATACACTATCAAGGCTATACTGGAGAATCACCCACTTCAGATATTTCATGGAAAACAAGTTATGTACTGTACTTGTGACATGGTTAGAATCATTTCAAAATTTACAGTACATTATTTCAGCTCAGTAATCAATGTAAATTAATGCCACATACTTGTAATTATATAAAATACTTTGTATCTATGAGTCTCAGTATTTTAGGTACTAGCCTGAGACTATAATTAATATCTCCTTAGAAAATAAATACATGACAAAAATAATTATATTTCAAGAGGCTTAGAAGGTAAGTGAAACCATTCAATGTTCTCTGTCCCTACTGAAAATCCTGCAATATCTTAGCCACCACTTTAAACTGCCACTCCCATACAAAAGAACCCAGTTATAAATACATGGAAATTACACTTAAAATATATAGTTGTTTATTAAAAATAAAGTTTGATTATTATTACTTCATGGGAAAGTTACACCTTTCCAATCTGTAAAATAATTCTGAGATTTTGTAGCTCTAAAGTGTAACATGTATGATATACTGCCATAAAACTATGTTTCCAATAAAACCTACTTGCTAGGTATCAAAAAATCTAGGAACATAAAACCTCTTACTTTGGGAGAGAATAAAATTGATTCATAATACAAAACAACTATTGAGTCTACAAACGCTCCTCAGAAAACACTGACCAAGAGTATGAAGAGCAGTATGTTAACATCCTTTGGTGCTGAGCTATCTGTGGTCAGAGCAAGGAAGGAAGAAGTAGTATTACCATCTCATACTTGAACTATAATTCAGATAAATGTAGTACAGCCACCCAGGAAAAGGAAGGATTCACCTTACCTTCAATAGTATTAGACCTCCACACCCTATAGAGTAGGGAAGACCTAGAAATTGCCCATTAATGATCAAGAAAAATCACTCTTCCTTCACAAGAGGAAAACTACACAATGGATAAATTTCCTGTATAAAATTTTTATTTTCATCTGTTAAAAAAACTGTGTTAATATATATTCTCTTTATAACCTTGTCTTAAAATCCTAGCACCTTTCCCTTCAGTGCCCGATTCTTTTAAATTTTAGTATTGACTATTACACGGCCTTCTCATTTATGACCCCAAGACTAGCTAATTCAACTCAACAAATACTGTATCACTTTATTTTCATCCACATACTAATCCTGAGTATATTCAGTATCAAGAAAACAATTTCTCCAGGTCTCAAAAACACAAACATACTTATCTTTAATCTTTGAGTTAGCATATATAGTATAAAGTATATCTTAGGGCCCAGCTTTTCAACATTAGAGTACCTTCAATTACCCACTTCCAAAGACCATATTAGGATAGAACATGTGTGCGGCAAAAAATGTACTAGAAATTATAATTTGAGGACTTAACAATATATATTTTTAAATCACACATTTAAAAAAGTCTCCTAAATGAAACTGCATATTATCAAGATCACATTTCTTTTTTTTATTGCATTTCTTACAGTGTATGTCAATATAGACACAGCTGTTGTTACAAAACCAACACTCCCAATCTATAAAACTTTTTTACAAGCATTTTGCTGAATTACATTGCTCCACAATTAAGACTGAAATTACATCAGATAAACTAAGTGAACAAAACACAGATATATTTATTACTAAAAAATATTTCTCAGATATTACAAGTACCATTTAACTCAGTCATTATCATGAAAAAAAAAAATCCTTTCTCAGAGAGACAGGTTCTTCCCTAAAGATTCAAAATAGATTCCACCATGTTTATTTCCTTCTAGAAAACATTATAATGTGTAATTATTTTAGGTACAGTTTACTTGCTTGCATATCTCCCCTAAATTAACATAAACTCCAGTCATCTTCCTCCACAAGTAACACAAAACCACTGTATTTGTAACTGTGATAATGTAGTATTTACAAGCAAGAGTAAGAAAGAACAAAGCCAAGGGCATAGGTCTCTAAAATTCAAGACTATAATAAAGTTTTAGAATTATGTAACCGTTTTTGAAAAAGCAAAATGAGGATCAGAGTCTGGCCTTGCAACTTACATTTTAAAAATGGAAATGAATTTAAGACTTTAAAATAAAAAATTAAGCATGACTCAGTGGCACACACCTATAGTCCTAGCTTCTTGGGAGGCAGAGACAGTGGATCAATTGAGCCCACGATTTTGAGGCCACCCTAAGCAACATAGAGAGACCTTGTCTCAAAAATTAAAAGATATTAAAAAATGAAACTTTTAGTCCATGTACTTAAATACAGCAGAATCCTTAATACTCTTAAATCAAGTTGGTCATTAAGAAGAACATCCACAAAAAGACTAAGGCCTGGCACATAACCTTAATCCTTAAGGCAGGAGGATCATAAGTTGGAGGAGACTCTGAGTAACTCAGTGAGACACTGTCTTAAAATAAATAAAAAATACAATAGGCTGGGGATTTAGCTTAGGGGTAGTGCTTGCCTAGCACTGGCAAGGCTGAGTTCAGTTCCCAGTACTGTGGGGGAAAAGCAAGAAAAACACAGGAAAGACTAAGTAGACAGTACAAAACTCAAGCTAATACAAAACAAAACACAAAAATTCTAGGAAAAAAATAAATGTCTAACTAACAATAAAACAACAAAAATAACAACACTGAAGAGTATAAACATCATTGGAAAAATGAAGTTTTAAAAATAAATGGTAAAAGCTGGGTGTGGTAGCACATGCTGTAATGCCAGCACACAGGAGGCTGAGGCAGGAGGACTATTGTGAGTTCGAGTCCAGCCTGGGCTATATAAGTGAGTTCAAGGCCAGCCTGAACTACATACCAAGACACTGTCTAAAAGAAAAGAAAAGAAAAGAAACAAAACGAAACAAAACAAAAAGGTGTAACATTTACAAAAGATGCAAGGAGTTGAAAGTGTGCTGTCACTCAATGGTAGAACAGCTGCTGAACATGCACAAGGCCCTGTAATTGGCTCCCCAGACCGACCCCACTGCATGGCAATTTCAAAGATGAAGCACAAGAAATAAATAACCAGCAACAATAAAGTGCAAAGAGAAATAAGTAATCACATCTTAGGCATAAACCTGGCACAGGAAGACTGCTATTTAACAGCAGTATGCAGAGGACAGGATGCTGTCAAATTTGGCAAGGGTATAAATGGTACACAACTTGTCTGAGTGCAATTTCTACTGCCAATCAAAACT
Organism: Dasyprocta punctata; assembly: GCA_004363535.1. NCBI lineage: Eukaryota > Metazoa > Chordata > Mammalia > Rodentia > Dasyproctidae > Dasyprocta > Dasyprocta punctata. The sequence goes on from RJWM01046167.1 coordinate 4,301, forward strand.
TCATTAAACCAATGAAATAACCCTCTAAAAAACAGCAGTTCATACTTCCAAAGCTGTAACCTAAGGAAATAATTAAGAAGTAAATATAACCACATTATTTACAGTGTAAATAACTAGCTAAATTAAGGGTAACCGTCCTGACAACATGGTTATGTTTGATAGATATCCACACATTTATAAGCCACTAAAAACCACATCTCAACCAGCAGCCAGGTTATTAACATCTGACACTATGATATGATCATACATCTAGAGATGTATATATCCTCTGAATATCAAGTGATTATTAGACTTGGTTTTGTCTACAAAAGTAACACCAAAATTTTGAATCAGTAGCTGGACTTAACCAACAGAATTCTACTAAGTATGAGTTCAAGAAGTTATTCTTTAAACTGAAATTCTGAAACTGTAACTGAACTGTTATAGTTCTCCTAATACACTTACACTTGTCTGGAGTTTACAGTTTAAGATTACTAACATAGTGAGTTCGAAGCTGGCTTGGGCTACAACGTGAGCACAAGGCCGGCCTGAGCTACATAGTGTGACCCTGCCTCAAAAAACTGGGCCGGGAGTTTGGCTCAGTGGCTTATGCGCCTGTCTGGAAGGCAAGAAGTTGTGAGTTCGATCCCCAGTGCTGCAAAAAAGGGAAAAGATTACTAACATTATATACATAAAATTAAGATGTAGTTTTCTTCTTATATAATGATGCTACCATCATACAGAAGAAAAGGTACACTTCCCTTTATTTCATCCAGCTACTAGGCCCACGCCTGCTCTACAGCAGCAATCTACAAGCAAGGTACCCTACTCAGCCAAAGCCAGGTACCTTAACCAACTCTGTCAAGAATCAAATTTGCGTGACTTTGACTCTTAGTACCCAAAAAAAAAAAAAAAAAAAAACTAATTTGCAAAATTTTAACTATGTGAACAATCACAAAGCATACAGCTTCCACACAGCCACAGACAATAGCACGTAAAATATTTTGATCAACAGATAAAATATTCTTCCTTCGATGAAGGAGTATTTCAATAACAAATCAGAAATTCAATAACAAAATAGAAATACTAGATAGTAGAAAGAGATTGGCAAAAAAGGAATACCCACAACCTAAAACACTCAGCACTGATTAAATTTCCTCAGTCAATTTCCACTATCCTGCCTTTCACCTTCTAACAGAAACAGATACAATAAAGTTGTATCACACTCAGGAGGGAAGTTCAAAAGTCACAGTGAAAACATTATAGTCATGGCAAAGGTGCAGCATGTTCCTGTGTGTCATGATGATGCTACCAACCGATGATCAAAATAACCCTGAACGGTATCTTCAAATGAACTACAAGGCAGGGTCAGGTGTTCAGAGGATAAAACACAGAAGGCAAATGAATGGCACAGAGAGAAGCATACTTCACTCACACCAAGGCTCACACTCAATCAATAGAATTCCATGGGTAATCCTTTGGATTTTAATGAGTCATTGCCCCCATCTTTCTTTTTATAATTCAGAGCACATATTTGTTTAAGTTAAATGCTTATGTGATCCAACTTTGTTATAGTATATAAGTCAAGGAACAAATTTATCCTGGAGTAGTAAGGATAAGTAACCACCATTTCTCAACTTTCCATCTTAGAAAATAAAAAAGAAGCAAGTATATAAATCCCATTATGTCACTGAATTAAATTTTAAAATGAATTCTTGTAAGGTCAAATATAGCACACATTCACTGCAGTTATTTGGGTTATTATTTTCTTAAATTCATTCAGAGTTGATTAATAGTGTGAAACTTAGACCAAAATTCCATTCTGAGAAATGAGATCTTACCTACTACCATAAGTGTGAATTCAAACCCTCTCTTCACTGATTTTCTATATACTTGATTTGGGAGATTGGCAAATCCCACGTAGCCTTCAAGGTTCTTCGGTTGCTGAAAAGATAAAAAGCCAAATTGTTAAAGTATTACACATTTCAAATTTCTTTCATTAACCTATTTAAGAAAATTATACAAAGTATTATTCATAGCAAATCAAACTATTATGTTGTTATTAGTAGAAGTATTAATTTCAAAATGGACAAAATGAACCAAGTAAGCATGATTTGATTAACAATGTAATAGTTATAAAAACCCAAGGAAACAGAAGTTCAATCTGTCTCACAGCAAAAATTTCAACTGCGAGTAAGTTAGTACAAAATTCTGACTAACCAAAACAATATTTTTTTCTCAATGAAAACATTCAGTGCTCTTAAGATTGTACTAAGAATTCTTTTTAAACTATCCCCTTTGCTGACACTACCACAGGTTTGTATTTCTTGAAATCTTCTGATTCATGTGATGAAATAAAAATGTTGAATTTAAAACAATTTTTTTCATAAATTCATGAAGGCTCTCAAGATCAATGCCAATCAGCAAACAGTGTCTTTCAAGCTGTTATGGCAGGTTCCATCATGTCACCATAGTTTCACATGTTCCTGCTTGCTGCCTCCATCTTCAGGGAAATCAAATTTGTCCAGGTTTTAAAGTAAATTGCAACTGTTTGCTATATGGGCTTTTGAAACAACAGTTTCACAAGTAATTCAAACAAATCTAATTTTAAATTGGTACAGTAAATAAGTCTGATGTTTAACTTTATCACTGGTAAGAAACCACTGTCCAAAGTTCAAACCATCTGAGTGAGCAGTCTTGCTGATTAATTTTACTACAGAGGTAGATCTTGCTCATCATTAAAATACTTTAGCAAAATGGCCCTCAGAGACATACATTTCTCTTAAAAGTTTTTATCATATTTAAATGCTCATTTAAAAAGAATTCATGAACTAAAGCATCAATTTGACACATCAGGAATTAAAAAAGAACACAAGTCTTTCATTACATATACAGCCAAATATTTCATCCACTGTATGGCTTATGTCTAGATGTCCACCCAAAGCCTCATGTGGTCATAGGTGAGGCTTTTTCAGAGGTAGCTGGATCTAGAGTATGTGATGCTGGAATTGATTCATGGTGCAGTGCTAAGATCAAAGGCACTAAGATTAAGCATATAAGAGCTACCCACCCTAAGTAGCCTGGATAAGATATAAGGGATAGAAAGCACTGTGGTCCTTCCTTACTGCTTTGCTACCTTCTGCATGCCATGAACTGTTTCTCCTCCACAATGCCTGTCTACCAAGCCACTCTGCCTTGAGGCCAGCCGATTACGGACTAAAGTCTCATAAATTGTGAGCTAAATAAACCTTTCCTCTTTTAACTTTGAGTGCTGGGTACTCTGCCTCAGAAATGAGAAAAGTAACTTAGACATCCACTATATTTACCCTTTTTTCCTTCCTTTATAAACTAACTTTTAAGCCAAACGTTAGCAAGCCAAGCTAGTGAATTAAACTGAAAAACTAATTTTAAATATAACTAGGAGACTAATCAGAATATAGTATTATAAAGTCAAATATTTGAAGGTCTACTATGAATAGAGCTAAAACTATGTATTAAATGTAAAGTTTTACTGGCTCATTATTATCCAACAATAAGTTAAATTTAACTAGAACTGAAAAAAGTCACTGTATAAATTATGTATATACTCACAGCTACTTTGTGAAGAATTTATTTCCATCATTTCAGCGTTCCAGATTCCAACAGAACAAAATTGACAGTGGAACAGTAAATGAGGAATTCCAAGAATTGAGGAGACACGGTCAGTCCAAACAGGAGTGGTAAATCCATTGGAACATAGCAAAAGACAGAAAAATGCAAGTTACTTACATGTAACTCAACAAACTAGAGGTAAATTACAAATAAGTTGATAGGAGACTTTTTTCTATGTCAAAGTAATATACTGGGGTGGGGGTAGGAATAAGGTCTAGTGAGTGTAAACTATTTCAACACCGCTCTGCTGAAATATAGAACAAAAGACCTCTTATCTTTTTATAAAGGCCACTTATTAGGCCCTGCACATGAAGTCTTACAGGAAATGGTGGGGAAGATGTAAAAGTATAAAGTTTCAGGAGGGTATACAGAGACCAACCTTTGAATTCAAAGATGAAAAAATGTACATTTTATATAATTTCACTGTTAGTCACTGTATTTGAGACAGATTGCAAAAAGAATCAGAAAAATGTAAACATGTTAGCTAAAATATGTTCATGCAATGCTGTATTCCCAGTCTGATTGATTACTCTTAAATTGGAAGAAATTCTGAACTTGGGTAGACTGGGGATACAATAAAAGGAAAAAAAAACCCTAAGAACCATAAGCAGCAACATATGGAATGATGAGGCAAATGTGGGCTGTAAAACTGAGAGGTAATAAAGCACAGAAAAGGAAAAACAATCCTTGGATAATGTTTTAAGTTTATGTTGATACAAATCTTTAAGTTGTATTACAACTTACTTCAAACAGTTTTAGGCAGTTGAGGAATTAGTCTAAGTTCACAGTTAATTAAATGTAATAGACAAAAATCCAGTTTTAAAGTCAATTAATTACAAATTTTTTTTCCCACGACAAAACCCTCCAATGATTTCCCATTTCCCTCAAAAGCAAAACACACTGTCCTAATAATGGCCTCTACCTAGTTCTCAACATTAGCTGCATTTTAGAAATCTCCTGGGGAGAGTCTACCAAAACCCCAAACCCCTATTTACACCCCAGTCCAACTGTATCTCTCTGTGTGAGTGGGAGCATCTCTGAGTAGAGTCACAGTGTGCAGACACAGGCAGGAGCCACCAGCCACCCCACCCTGCAAGACAGGGATCTGCAGCTTCTCTGGCCTCATCACCTGACACTATTTCTCCTCTTGCTCACTTTTCTCCTGCCCAACTAGCTACTGGACCTCTAGCTACTTTCTGAACACAGCATGAAGCTTTCACCTTAAAAGATCATTACCCCAAAGAGGCCTCCCTGTCCATCTTATTTACAATTAACTTCACTCCTCGCCCCAATAATTTGTTGCTTGGTTACTGAGTCTCCTCAGCACTTCTCACCATCTAACATGCATTTTCCTCATCTTGTTGACTGGGATCTATACCCCACCCCACCCTACCCTGTCTCTCCAATGAGAACATTAGCTCCACTGAGGCAGCAACTAAATGAACTGCATAAACTGTGACATCAAAAAAGCAGCAGCCACTAGGGAAAGTGGGAGAGTCAGAGAACCAGACAAAAATATAACAGTAATGCCTCAGAATCTGCCCCTGGGTCTCATTCCCTGCTTCATCCCCACAACAGAACATTGGCACACAGTACTACTTTTAAGAAGTGGTGAGTTAGGCGAGCTGGAGGGACAGTCCGGGAAAAAGGGTGGACCCTAAACTGGAAATAAACTTGGTACTTCCAGGAACAAAAAGAAGATATATGAATTATAACAAAGGAAAGTAGTGGACAAGGAGATGAGTAATAAGAAACAGGCCGGGGAGTGGACAGGGGCCAGATCATGGGGGACTCAGCCACAGAAGGAAGTCTGGATGTTATTTTAGGAAAGATGGGAAGCCACTGGAGGGTTTTCACAGGCAAGTGACCTGATTAGGATTTTAAAGATAGCTCTCACTGCTAAGTGAAGGAGTGCAAATAAGAAAACTAGTAGGAGGCTATTGCCATCATCCAGGGAAAAAAAGGGTATACTGAACTAAGATAGTAAGGAAATAATGAAAGATTGAGGATTCAAAATATGCTTTGAAGGCAGAGTTGACAGGATGTTTTAATGGAGTGGATGACTAGTGAAGGAAAAAGAGACCAAGGATAACTATTAGGTTTTTGGTTTGAACAACACGACAGCTAATGGTATCTCTTAGGAAAATAGGAAGCAATGAAGAAGGAAAAGACTGGGTGGTGAGACCTAAATCAAAAACAGCCTTGAGCCTGGCTTGGTGGTGCACACCTGTAATCCTAGCATTTGGAAGGCTAAAGCAGGAAAATCACTGTAAATTCGAGGCCAACTTGGCCTACAAAGTATCAATCCTGAATAGTGAGGCCCTGATTCAAAAAAACAAAACAAAACAAAACACACCAGCTTTGAACATGTTAAGTTTGGGGTATCTATTATATATTCAAGAAGATAGGTTCAGCAGGCAATTTTAACACATAATTCCTCTTGAAACTCTGTGGTTGATTGGTGCTGAAAATACTGATTAGTGTGATTCATGAGCACACAGATATTACTGGGAGGGGAGTGAATTCCTAACGAGATTGCAGACGCAAAGAAGAGGGTACAGACAGAGCCCTGGGACACTATCAATACTGACAAGTTAGGGTGAGAAAGAGCAGCCGGTGGGTAGATGAATGTGATAATTAAATGCAGAAATGAAGATGATGGTAACTTTTAACAAGATCATCTCAGTAACACTGTGAAGAAGAATGACTAGGTTGATTTAAACCAAACAATTCTATAATTATCACAACATTTTCAATTATCTAAAAATTATTTAAAACATTTGACTTGTCAGTCTTCCACATGACTGACTGCCCAGAGGCAGAGAACTGTGACACATTCATGTGTATAATCCTAGAATCCCAGCAATGTGCCAATACACAGCTGATATCTAAAATAAGGTGAATGACCAAGCTTTCAGGAATACTTTTGAAAAAATTCTGTCAAAAGATGAAAAACAAACTGGTTTCACTATTTCTGCAAAACAAAATATCCCAGAATTTGTACAGTGTCCCATCAAATACAAAAACTAAAAATGTGAAGCCACCTGGAACCAAAACACTATTTAGAGAATACATTAATAATATAACATCGCTTAAAACAGACTTTTCATATCTCAGAAGAATCCTTTCTTACCCAGAGTTCTAAAATAACCACAATCTGTAACTCTGAAGACATAACCACCCACTGATTCTTTTCCTGCTTAAATAAAATGTTCACAGTGCCAGTGTAAAATGTAATCTCTGGATAAGGAAACATTAGTTATAGATATGGGTGGTATAGCTGTGACATTTATATTAATATAAATGCATGTATATTTACCCAGGCTTCTACCATAACACCTTTAGATCTTAAAAAGTATTCCTTGATTGCAAATATGTAAGGATGTAAGAACATTACTATCTTTTTAAAAGTATAAAGTCTTAATGAGTATATCCAAATTCTATGCTAAAATTCATACTTAAGGAAAGTCAAACTACAACTCCATTGCTTGATGGAAATTATATACAAAATCAAGTAACATCAATGTTGAACTTATTTGACAATAGTTCTAGAAATGAAAAATATTCAAGGAACAAGATGTTTTAAAGAGGTTCTAATTCATGTACTCAATCATATTCTTTACATTCTCTCCATCTGTTCCTATCTCAAAGAATTAAGCTACTAAAACCTTAGTATTTGAAATGCCATTGCTTTAAAAGTATGAATATTAATACTTGTTATAACAAATATTCTAACAACTTATTTTGAAATCTGCTAAACGTACTTTATGGTAACAACAAAATTAAGCAAGAGACACTGCAACAGAATGAAAGTATGATAAAAATCAGAATTTGACAAAAGTTAAACATGATCCTAGAAGGCTTTACCTCACTCCTTCAATTTCCCCCACTGTCACAAAATGAGATGGTCAGTAAAAAACTAAAATGGTTAAAAACAATGCATACCCCAAATTACCTCAACATGCCAAGAATTCTATTTTTCCTCTTGGTAATTGCAACTTAAAAAAAAAAAAAAGCTACAAAGAACTGTTTAGAGAAACAACTACATTTCTAAGATAAACATTTGGTCTTTGCTTAGTCCTTAAAGTTCAATCTGTCTCCCTTTGAATTTTAAAATATACCCATATTGAGCACTGTGTCATACACTGGTAACAAATTTTTTTTTCCTAATTTCAGCAATTCTAAATATGAAAATCAAACTGGACATAGGGGTAACATGCCTGTAATCCCAGCTACTCAGGAGGCTGGGGCAGGAAAATCGCTAGAGTCTATGAGTCTGAGACCAGCCTGAATCACACAGGTTACAAAATAACTACAGGTTACAAAAGGAAAAAATATTGATGTTTGCTTACTCTTCAATATTCCTAACAAAACCTTTATATCGTGCAC
>RJWM01046168.1:0-12449 GCA_004363535.1 Dasyprocta punctata
GGAGTACTTCACTCCAAGCTCTCCTTGACTTGAGAGTTTGTGCTAAGAAGTCAGCTGTGATTCTGATGGGCTTTCCTTTATAGGTGATTTGTTTGTTTTCTCTAACAGCTATTAAGATTCTATTCTTGTGCTGAATTTCTGGACTCTTGACTGTGACATGCCTGGCTGTAGATTTTTTTTGATCACGGTTAACTGGAGTTCTATATGACAGGAAAGTTTTCTGCCATGATGTCTGTGAACATTTTTTAAATGCCATTTGTGGTATCTCCTGCTTGTTCATTGATTCCAACCATTCTTAAATTATTCTTGTATCATATAAAAGTTGCTGGATGGATTTCTCATGCTCCCTTGCTAGTTTTGAGAAATCTTTCATTTCCTGGTTGCTAACTGCAAGCCTGTCTTCAGTATCTGAGATCTTGTCCTCACATTGGTCTAATCTGCTTCAATACATTTAATGGAGTTTTTATTCTCCTGGATATCTGCTTGAATCACTTTATGGATTCCATTTCTTTCCTATGCTGAGCTTCTATAATTTTCTTAAGCTCGTCTATTTTTTGGTCTGTATCTCCTCTAGCGTCACTAAGCACGGTGTATATTTTGGTAATCTCTGAGAGATTATTTCTGATTTCATTTTTTCCAGACCCTCACTTCAGAGAGGCCGGGGTTGGTGGTGGTGGGGGCTTTCAGATTATCTCACTTCATTGCCCCCTGGATTTGCCTTTGATGAATTGGATGTTTGGGGTTGCATTTTGTTTAAGTATCTTCTCATTTTCTTTTCTTTTTTTAGTTTAATTCCTGGGGTGATGCTTCTAAGTTGCCTATGGTGGGTTGCTTTGATGCTAGTAGTTAGGACACTTAGGTGATGACTACTTCTCTGAGGTATCTTTCAGGTGTAGCTGGTTTTTGGGTTTTGAGTCCATTGGAAGATCTTACCGCTTCAGCTTGTTGGAGGTGAGACGTTGTTGCTCGTTTGGTCCAGTCCCTGGTTCTTTGGCACTGTGCCACAGTATTTTCTGTGACCCTTAGTCAATCTCAGTCACTGAATACCAGAACCAACAGCACCTACCAGTGCAGTCCTTCATGTCTACTGCTCCTCTCCACTGCCATGTCTCTCTGCAGAGGCCTCCGGGGTCGCCAGCCACCACTGTCCTTGTCACTGTCACTGTGCATTCGCAGGTTCGAATCGCTCCTCTTGCACAGTGAGTCCTGTCTCAGGGAGAAGGTGCCGCCGGCTACTGCCTTCTTCCTTGAGGTTTCTCTCTTCACTCTCTCTGCGGGCTTTAATTCATACTTCAGATTTTTCCTGGTCCACTGGACCCACTTCCCTCCTTCTTTTCTTCCTCACGATGCTATATTCTAGCGTCTGGACGGCAACTCTCAGAAAAGCTGTTTTCTCTGCTGCTTACCACTCTGCCATCTTGGTCTCCCAGTGTTAATTTTTCTTATCCTCAGGCTGGCACTTTGTGTATTTACTTCCTGAGCTGCGCCCTGCGGAGAACAGAGTTGAGACAATCAAGGTGTAGGAGGCCAAGGGAGCCCTTTAAAACTCTCACTGGAATCAGGAGGGGAAGAATTCCTTCCTTTTCCAAGATCCACAGAAGACTTTAGGGCTGGTGGGAGGGGTGAACTCAACTACCACCATGCATTTTTCTGAAGAATAGATGTCCTGAAGTGGGTTGCAATCCCTGGCTGTCCCAGGGGTCCTTCAGAGGAGGGTGGGATGGAGCCAGGAGACAGTCACATGACAGCACCACTGAGGCCTTGGCAGATCAACTTGTCCTGCTTCCCTCTGCCTGCATATGTGTCATCAATGATGCTCCATCGCCAGGGATTCAGTGTCTAAAGAATCTTCCAGACAAAGTACGAGTAAATCCTAATTCAACCTTGGCCCTACCTGTTTCTTATAATTCACCATTTTTAGGAAAACTAGGAGTCCGAAAGTGATTTTTTCTCCTCCCCATGGGGCCTGGTTATTGCCTCTCTGAATGACTAAAAGCAAAAAGATTTTGAAAAGAAAATTCGGGGGAAAAAGTCTCTGCTTCAGCAATATTTCCACTTGGAATTTTCAAGAGTCTTGATTGGAGAGACAGCTGGCTACAGATGATTGACAGCACAGTTGTATGGTAGTTTGATTTTCGAAAGGCTTGCCTGTTGGTCCAGTTTGAGCCCACTGTCCTTCAACACCCACCCCACAAGGTGAGCTGGGTAGGATCCTCTCCCGTTTGCAGATTAGAGATAGCCAAGGTTTGGAGAAAAACAACAACTATGTGTGATGCTTTCACAATTGCTCTTTTCTCTGAGGTAGGTCCTCTCTAGAACTCTCGTACTCCAAGTTTCAGAAAAACCAGCTCAAGCCAAAAAGGAAACCCAAAAGGGGAAATAATTTTTTCATAAGATCAGCAGTGTGGGTGGATGGAGAGGAAGGACCTCAAGGGCCAGCACCAGCTCGCTCACTGTCACACGCAGTGGCTGGCAGGTGTTGTCACTAACAGAAGTAGGAAGGACGCTATGTAGGCAAAAGCTGTCCAAGTCCATTTACATTCTCCATCCTCATCAGTCGGGTGAATCAGGGAGGCTTTGTCCCACAATGTGTCCTAAAGTGACGGAGCAGAGACCAGAACACAGCCTGTCTACCTGCCAGCTTCAAACCCTGGCTCATTGTCAGAAATCCCAACTTGGCTTCCTCCTTCCATGCTTCCTTTCTGGATTAACCTCCCACCAGAGCCCCTGTAACTAACACCTTTTCTTTAGAACAGGGGTCTCCAATCCCCTGTTAGGAACCAGGCCACACAGCAGGAGGTGAGCAGCAGGCCAGGAGTGAAGCTGCGTTTGTATTTACAGGGGCTCCCCACCACTTGTTGGGGAAATCGAGCTCAGGGTTCATACTGATTGTGCATTACAGTGAGTTGTATACCTATTTCATTATATATTACAGTCTAAAAAATAATAAAGTGCACAATAAATGTAATATTCTTTAATCATCCTGAAACCATCCCCCACCAACTCCTCTCTGTGGAAAAATAGTCTTCCATAAAATGGGTCCCGTGTGCTGAAAAGATTGGGGCCCACTACTTTAGAAAGAATACAAGGTGAGCCAATGGCCAAGCATCCTCATGTTCTTCCTTTAAATTTGCAGGGAGGCAAAGAGAAGACCATACCGGGCAGGGCCTCCATCTCTCCCAAAGTTAATTCTGTTCTGTGGCAGCTGCCTGGCCAGGAGGGGGTGCTCACCAGTTCCCCATACATGGCCCTGCCCTTGGGCTGACTAGCTCAGTTCTGATTGATTGAGGACACTGCTGTGTCTGTGTCCTTAAGTAAGTTCAGTGCCAGGGCTGTACCTCATTTTTCACTCTCCCCCAGAGCAATCAGTCCAGCATGTTGCACAGTCAGTTTTTAATAAATGGTTCTGACTGGTACAAGTCTCACTTTGGGGTTATGTAACAATTAACATTCATTAGACCAAAAGAAAGCACAGCAGGTGATAGGTAGCATTCATTTCTATTTCCAAATTTTCTGATCACTTGGAAATAGTCTGCCATGGACTGAACCATCTAAAATCATGAGCCAAAATAACTCTCCTCCCTTAAAAAATAAATAAATAAAGAAAGAAAGAAAGAAAGAAAGAAAGAAAGAAAGAAAGAGAGAGAGATCTTCCTCAGGGGATCAAAAGATGGATGGTGGGAGGAAGGAAAAAAGGGAAAAGGGATGAAAAAAGGAGTTAAGATGTGTTTTGTACATGTACCAACTTCATACAAAGAACATTAACATTATGTACTACAAAATGTACTAATAATGATCCGAAAAATAATTAATAAATTTCCTGATCACAGATTGTTCCAGAAGCCAGATGGTTCCAAGTGGATGGGGTAATTCCATAAGCATTAGATAGAATATGAATCTGTCTTAAGTTTATTTTATTAATCAAAGCATCATTTGGTTCCTTTATGGTTTATACTTGTAAAAATAAGTTCTAAAAATGATGTCCTATCTTAACCTAGTTCCTCATTAGAAAAAGTCCCTCTTTTGCATTTCCGCATTTTTTCTGTAGATACCGAACTATAGATAAATTAATGCATTTAATTTCCCTCACATTCTTATGTGTCTTCTTCGGATTCTAGCCTCTACTTCAGGCTGAGAATGGGGAGTTAGGTTATACAGAGCATTAAAGATTTATCGCCTCCACCACTTTTTATAGAACTTCTCTTATTTCTAAGGAATAGCTCATTTGCTTAGGGTATTTTGCAGAAGGAAGAGTTTAAAGGGGAATTAATATTTTCTGAAGCCCTGCTGAGTTTTCAAAAGTCTGTAGGATGGCGAGTTTTTAATAACTCCAACTAATTACCCTTTTTAAGATTAGATGTGAGGTTGAAGCCTTTACCACCATTGAAAACTACTAATAAAACCAACTTATTATGAACTAGATGTGGTTTCACTATGAAAATAGCTCCAGGGGATAGCCATTTGTATATCAAAGATGTCCCCCAGTTCAGGTTTGAGGGGGTCTTTAGTAAACCTATCCCATAAAGGAATGTTGGTTGCAGGTACTAATATTATGTGCACAGTTTTCTTTTTCTCCTTTGTCTCACCCTTAATCTCAGGGGGCTGAATTAATGTACTATTTGTTTTCTACCCACTGGGTGGTAATGGTAACGAGGAAGGGGAGGACTGTGGAGGGTGACAGCTGTGGGGACCCAGAAGGCATTCATTCACCAGGTCTCACATTTATTACCTACTCCCTGCTGTGCTTTGGATGTGAAAACTAGCATGGCAGGTCCTCAACAGAACAGTGCACTTCCTATGGATGACAAAATCATCATGTAGAGAAGGATCTTGTGGATTAGACAATCTAACCTTCATCCCAGGCCCACTTGTCAGAAGCATCAACTGAGAATCAGAAAGCACCAGATAGCTGGGCATGGTGGTACACACCTGTAATCCCAACACTTAAGAGGCTGAGGCAGGAGGACCGATGCAAGTTCAAGACCAGCCTGGGCTACAAAGTAAGTTCTAGGCCAGCCTGAACTGCATAATGAAACCCTGCCTCAAAAAGAGACAAAGAGACAGAGACAAAGACAGAGAGAGAAAGCTCCAGAGCAAGTGGCGGCATCAAGTATTCCAAGTCTCCCATGTTCTTTCTGCATCTACTCTCACTCATTATGTCTGTCATCTGTTTTGGGTGGCTGAGTGTGACAAGACCTGAAGTACTGCTGCTAAATCAAGTGTATGTGCTCTTAAAACATCTCACCTGAAACCACACTAATACGGAGCGCGTACAGACTTTGCAAAGGGCAGGGAATCACACATTGGAAATGAGGTGGGCATAGAGTGGATGATATTGTGATGTCCCCAAAGAGAGTGTCTGTTCATGCCAGGGTACACAGCCAAAGATGACAGGGACCATGGGGGGTGATGCTGAGGGGACAGAAGCTCCCCACAGCCTCTTCTGCTCCTGCTCTTTCTCCTCCATCCCCCTCCCTCCATCATCTCTTCTGCCTCCTCTGCCCAGCTCCATGGCACACTCACTGATGCTGAGGACTTTTATGTGACATCCATACCTTTACACAGTTCCCCTTCTGATTAGTGATTAAGGCAAAAGAAAAGAATTAGCAGAGTGGCACACAGCTGTCATCCCAGTGTGCTGGGAGGCTGAGGCAGGAGGACAGAAATTTTGAGCCCAGCCTGAGCAAATTACTGATTCAGCAAGACCCTGCCTCAGTATTTTTTTTATTAATACATCACAAATACATTGTGGAGAGTTGGCACAGGTACATGACGACTTTCTTTTTACTTCCCCTTCTCTTCTTCCCCTCCTGCCTCCCTTTATCTTAGTCTCCTTGACATTCACCAAAGATCTAGTTCCATGTTTCCTATTGTGTATCTTTTACCTGCTCTTTGACTTACTTACACTTTGTGTTTCCTAAATAAAAGAAGCCGTACAGGTTTTAAGCTTGTGTGTCTGATTTATTTCATTTTACATTACAGATTCAAGGTGTATCCATTTTCCCACAAATGACTCAGGCTTGTCTATCTTTATGGTACACTAATATTCCATTGTAGGTAAACAACACCTTTTCTTTATCCGTTGATCTGTTAACAGACATCTAGGCTGCTTCTACAATGTAGCTGTTATGAACAGTGCTGCTATAAACATGGCTATGACTATAATATGATGGATTTAACTCTAGAAGGGGACTAGCTGGGCCAAATGGAATTTCTAGTTTCAGTGTTTTGAGGAATCTCCACCCTGATCTCCTAATGGTTGTACTAGTTTACATTCCTCCAACAGGATTCTTTATTCCCCGCAGCCTCACCAGCATTTGTTATTATTTGATTTCTTGATGATGGGCATTCTTTCTGGGGTAAGATGGAATCTCAAAATTGACTTTGTTTTGGGTTTTTTGTTTTGCTTTCTTTTGAGTTTTTTTGTTTGTGTTTTTGGTCTTTTTTGAGACAGGGTTTCACTATGCAGCTCAGGCTGGCCTTGAACTCACTTTGTATCCCATGCTGGGAAACCTGAGGGCGTGATTACAGGTGTGCACCATGACAGATTGCAGTGTTAGTTTTAATTTGCATTTCTCTACTGGCCAGTGATGTACTGCATTTTTTTTTAAGGGAAGGGGAAAGGGGGATGGATGTAGCTCAGTTTGAAAGCTCTAGGTTCAAACCCCAGTACCAAAAAAAAAAAAAAAAAAAAAAAAAAACACTTGAAAATATTCATCTTTAATTCAGACCAAAGTTAGAATTGTCCCTTAGTCATTTGCACATAGAACTTTTTAAAATTACCTTACATTTTAAAATGCAATTTACTGTCATTTTAATATAATATGAACATCTTCCAGATCAGCATACAGTATCAATCCATCCATCTGAATTTTTAAATAAGGGCTAAATATCCCATGGTGTGGATATCAACACAGCCACTCTCCTATTGCAGCATGTCTGGGGCTAATCAGGTTTGCTGTTGTAGATATGAAACAATAAAGCGCCCAACCCAGTGTCTGCCATACACTGAGTCCAAATGTCAGGTTCCTTATCTTCCTTAGCTATTTTTGTACCTTCACAGTCAGACATGGAATTAGAATGAAAGTCAAGGTTAACAACTCCAAAGACTATTAACTATTTGGAGCCTCTCTCCTTGAGGAGTTCATAGGTTTTTCCTTGATTTTTGAATTTGCGTTTGGCACTAGTTCTCTCCCTGTTTTAATTCAAAGGCAGAGATCTCCAAACGTTAAATCTGCCTAGAGCAGCTCTATCAGCTGCAGAAAAACGCCCCCAGTGTGGGACAGGTGAGCAGCCCCTTGCTGTGACAGCATTTAGAACCAGGGAAACATGAGATTTTGGATTAAACCATGGCTTTAGCTAAAATGAACGCTGTTTCTATTTTGAAATGGTGGCGAGGAAAATGAGTCAAAGCCCCCGGAACAAACATCCTTGAGTTTCAACCCCACCAACAGAGAAACATGGAAGTCTCCTGTCTAAAAATGTCTTCCCATTCTACCTTCTAATTCATACAACCCGGGGATGCCTCCTTCGGGAATTAGTCTACCTGCTGCCTTTCAGGGATAGGTCGACAGTCCCAGGCACTGCTTTGAAATCTAATGAATCTTTGTGCAAGTAGGTACTTGGGAGTGCTCTGAAACATAATTTTTTTTTAACCCAGGGCCTGTTGTACTGAGCTACACCCCCAACTCTTATTTTATAGTTTGAGAGTCTCATTGAGTTGCTGAACTGTCTGGGCTGGGCTCAAACTTGTAATCCTGCTGAAGTCTCCAAGAGTGCTGGGATTACAAGAAATCTGGATTCTTATCCTGGCCATGGCTCTTATTTCCTTATGATTGACACCCAGATAAACTCTCAGTCTGAGTCTTCACTTCCTTATCTATAAAGTGGGGATAACTCATTAAATCTGGCCTGGGCTGCATGCAGGATCATAACAAAGTAATGTATACAAGTGAATGACAAACCGGGCGTGGTGGCGCACGCCTTTAATCCCAGCACTCGGGAGGCTGAGGTACAAAGGAGCATTGTGAGTTTGAGGCCGGCTTGGGCTACAACAGGAGCACAAGACCGGCCTGAGCTACATAGTGCGACTCTGCCTCAAAAAACTAGGGCCGGGAGTTCAGCTCAGTGGCTTAAGCGCCTGCCCTTGTGCGCTTGTGAGTTTGATCCCTGGTGCCGCAAAAAAAAAAAAAAAAAAAAAAAAAAGAAGTGAATGACACACAGCAAGTGTTCACTAATAGCCCTCCTCCTTCTGGACCAGCAACTAAAGGGAAACACCGGACCTGGTGTATTAATAATGTGTAACGTGTACAGTTTATTTTTTGCCCTCATTGATTTCCATAGAATTGCCAATAGAAGTTAAACTTTTCAGAGTACCCAAGCCAGCTATGCTAATATTGCCCTCCTGTATCAGGAACCCAAGGTCATGGAATGCAGGAATTGCCCAGACCTGAACATTGCTGATTCTAGGGGTATCTTCTGGAAGCTGCTTGTGGGAGTTGGTAGTTTCTACAGTGACTCTATTCTTCCTGTGAGCCCCTCCACCCATATTGGAGATTGAACCCAGGACCTTTGCACTAAGCTACATCCCAGCTCCCTTCCTTTTTTATTCTGACAGACTCTCTCCTTAGCTGTCCAGCTAGGACCCACACTTGTGGTCCTCCTGCCTCAGCCTCCCAGAGTGCTGGAATTACAGGCATGTGCTACCATGCCTGGCTTGAAACATCTTTTAAATAATTACTAGGAATCAGGTAAAAAGGAGAGCCATCTAAAAAATCTTTTGAAAAGTTTGTTCCAGCTCTCCCCAGGTGGTCAGGGACAAATATGGTCTTACAAATTTTGAGAGATACCGTTACATTTTAATTTAAGGCAGCAGGAGAAGGAATGGCAGACGCAGATAACTCATATATAAGATGCTGGCCCTGGAAGCCAATGCTTGAAACTGTGATATTTTAGGAAACAGTGGTAGGAAGATCACTGATGCTCTCATTTCTTAAAAAATTTATTGTAGTGCTGGGGATCAAACCCAGGGCCTCAGGCACATATTGTACTCCTGACCCCCATTTGGTTGTTAAATGTTGAAGGCTTCCTCTTCTTCCCCAAAGAAAGCGTTTTATTACACGGTGAGCAGAGGAAGCCAGGTCACAATGGGGGGTGAAAGATCCCTGCAATTTACCTCATCCTCAGCCTCTGGGTGGTTCTAGAGTTCCTAAAGGCTCACTCTGCAAGGTAAACCGCCGCCCTCCCACATCCCTCCATGAGTCCTATGGTATACTCCAACCTAAGGATTTTCAGTTGCTATTCGCTTCCGGCTCCAACAACCTGGTGACCCTCCTGGGGGCCGAAGTCAGTTACTAACGTTCTTAAAAAGTGATACCTGGGTTGTTGGCAATTATTTGCTAGTATTCATCTTACCATGATGTATGACTTTCTGCATTTCAGATTGCAGAGAAAAAAAAGCTAGCATCCATCCATTTGTTGGGGAGAGCTGAATAAATAATGGTATAGTCACATGATGAAGTACTTGCCACCTTTAAAAGATGTTTATAAACATGCAAGCTTTTCTCTCTCAGGGCACAATACAAATTGTGTGCTTATCAAGGAAAACACTTCATTAAAAAAAATGGCTAAGGGCCAAAATGATAAAAGTACTCCATTTAGTGCAAAAGTGCTTTTCTATTTCTTTATGTTTTCCTACATCTCCCAAATTTTTCTATAATGTGAATTACTAGAGGGCAAAGTAAAAAGGGGGGAATGTTCATGGAATGAGAGGCTCTCAGTGGAGTCTTGCCAATAAGATGAAGCAGGACCATCACCACCTTCATTTGAAAGTCTATTACTGATTAGAGTCCACCAGCCTATTAGTAGTGTCCACTACCTTTTTGGGCAGCCTTTTTCACACAATAAGATGTTTTATTCTACACTTTCTCTCTCCATTATGTATTTGTGGCATCATTTAGAAATACAGATGGCATTTCATTTGCTTAGACTGAACACATTGTCCAAACCTGTCAGACTCCCTTCAGGTACCAATCCTGTCTTTTAACACAAAGCTGCTTTCTCCCAGTGGCAGGGTATTTGTCAAGTTTCTTAACCTGCCACCAATCTCTTCAACCAGGAAATTTATTACAATGTCAAGCAAGTCAAGCAGAGAGCCTGCATATCCAGACTCCCACAGATTCACCAATGCGAAGCCTTTGAAAACAGCTTTGGAAGGGTTAGGAACACCTCTCCCCCCCTCCCCCGCCCAACACACACACAAGATCCTATGAGAAACTGTTAAGATGCCTTTTTAGCACCCACACAGAAGCATTCCTGGATAAACATGTTCCAAGATTCTCAGGCAGAGTGTGGATTTCCTTATGTTTAACCAAAGAATGCTTATATTCTTATTCTATGGAGAACAGATAAAATCAGCAGTAAAGATGAGAAAAGATGCAGTATCCTCACTAACACACCACCCTATGCTATCCCCACCCTATATTCTCTTCAGTATACTTTTTTTCCTATTTTTTAATTTCATTTTTACTTGGCCCAAACTCATTCTGTAGAGCCAGTTTCTTTCTTATCCTTCATTTTCAATTTTTCCTCTTTAATTTTTCCTACCTCAAATAAATGTGAAACTTTGCCAATGTAAAAAAGAAAAGTGATGCACCATCTTTAAGATGAGTGTATCATCACATTACCAAGCTAGAAAGTTTGCTGCATTTAAATTGTCCTAGAAAATGTCTACAGGTAAAAAAAAATCTTAGCTCTATATTAGGTCATATGGTGCAAATTCCACTGTTACTTAGAGGAAATTGTAATGTACTGGAAGTTATTCTAAAGGATTCTTGTGTAGAAGCTGAAAGGATAAACACTAGAATGCTTTTATTGCACATGAAATGGCATGGTAAAAGCATCAGTTCACCAATAATCATCCCTGTGATTTTGAAAAAGTCATTTAGATCCCTCAGAGCAAGTTCTTCATGTATAAAACAGCCAGGCAGAGTGGTGTACGTCTGCAACCTCAGCTAAATCTTAGGAAGGAAGATCAGCAGTTCAAGTTCTACCTGAGCGACTCAACAAGACTATGTCTTAAAAACAAAAAGACTGGAGAAACGGCTCAACAATACAGCAATCCTGGGGTCAATCCCTCGGTACTGCCAAAAAAAAAAAAAAAAAAAAAAAAGTGAAGGTGATACAGAACCTTTAGGGCCATGATGTAACACAAAGCATTATAAACATGGCACTTTTTTTTCTTTTTGAGGCAGGGTTTCACTATGCAGTTCAGGCTGGCCTTGGGCTCACTTTGTAGTCCAGGCTGGTTTCAAACTTGAAATGATCCTCGTGCCTCAGCTCCCAAGTTTGGGGATTACAGGAGTGTGCCACCAAGCCCAGCTAAATGTGGCACTTTCTTAAGACCATGTTTGAAGGTGCTTACTCGTGCTCCTCTTGCTTTGGATGGTTTCTGTTCTTGTCTCTGGACAGGGTCAATATTCTGTCCTATCATCCCGGAATACTGAAGAACTAACATTCAAAGTAACATCCACAACCTACACAGGGTCATGGCCTTGCTGTTGGAATCCTTGACTCCACAGCATGATTTCTTAACCACATCCACAATGGACTGAGATCTGTTGCTCTGCCTCCCAGCATCCAACTTGGCAAGAGCTTCTTGGACCCTTATAATTTTCCCTGTCTAATCCTTGTAAGACTGACAAGGTGCAATCTCACCAGTCATGAAGTTGGCACTTAGCAAAAGCCAACACAGGGCTGGATTCCCTCTTGTCTAATGTAGCTGGCTCATTCCCTTGGTTACACCCTGAAAGACTGTTGGGCCTGCTGCCTTACCCCCAGAGACAGCTGGGGTCACTGTCTCAGTAAGTCCCTTCTACTTTAAGGTAGTCAACTGCTTTTGCTCAAAACTGAAGAACCTTAAAAACATCAAAATTTCAGCCAGGCATGGTGGTGCACACCTTTAATCTCAGCACTTGGGAAGGCTGAGGTAGGAGGAGCGTTGCGAGCTTGAGGCCAGCTTGAGCTACAACGCGAACACAAGGCCAGGCTGAGCTACATAGTGCAACCCTGCCTCAAAAAACTAGGACCGGGAGTTTGGTTCAGTGGCTTAAGCGCCTGTCTGGCAGGCGCAAGGTTGTGAGTTCTATCCCCAGTGCCGCCAAAAAAAAAAAAAAAAAAAAAAAAAATCAAAATTTCTACACACTGTAATACCCATTATGCATGACAACTGCAGGGCCAATGACAAGCTACATGCCTCAATTTCCCCATCTGGGCACATATAAGGGCACATATATGGCCCACAATCATGACTAGGACAATACATACAAAGTACTTAGCACAGCATTTGGTACACAGAAATACTCAGAGCTACTATTGCCAGGGGCTCATTTTTTATTTTAGTGAAAGGGCACTTAGGCAATTACTCCTATTAGGTGAGCCAAATCTTCAAA
>RJWM01046169.1:0-12447 GCA_004363535.1 Dasyprocta punctata
AGTAAAACTTCCTTGTGGTAAGAGTCAGTCAGTCAGTCTGTCTCTATCTATTTATTGCTTTTACTTCATGCAGTTGTACCTAGTACAGTGTTGGCCACAGAGTGGGCAGTTAATCAGCCGACCCCCTAGCAGTGTTCCAAGTCATAAGCTACAGAGCCTGAAGACACAGTTACTAGGTCTTAACTAGGTTTGACTAACATCAGCTAGGGTATTCGTTAGTCTATCCTGGAGTTCAACTGCTAAATACAGGCTTATCATGTCAGTCTTTTCTTATAAATCTCAGATCTTTTCTTATCAGAGTTGAACAAACGACCCCTCCTCTCGGGGCCTCAAAGAAATGCTGGGGAAGCAAATGTGAGACTGTTAAGTCTCCAAGGTCCTTTCCAGCTCCAGTCTTTTGTTACAGGCTACTTGGCCAGATAAGTGTTCGCAATATCTCTATGGAGTTCAGACCAGCCCCATCACTTTCAGGTATGAGTTTTCCATATCAAATGCCCCCTCATACCTCAGTGTTCCTGCCTGGTCCACAACTACTTCGAGTACCTTTGAGTAGAGGTCAGTCCATGTCCATATGTTGGGGCCTGTTGGTGCACATAGCCACTGGGCCGCTGTTGCAGGTGGCGGGTGGGATCTACAAGAGTAGGATTGGTAGAAGGGTGGGTGCTCTGATAAGGCTGGCTGGAGTAGCTGGGGGGCACCATGGTACCTGCGGGGCCTGTGTGTTGCTGCAGTCCCACATGAGAAACATAAGGAGTATAACCCTGGAGGGAGGAAAGAGGGAAGTCAGGGCTAGGAGTGTGCACAGCAGCTTGCCTTTCTCTCCCCAATGCTCAGAACCCCAGGCCCTTACCTGGGAGGTCTGCAGGCCATAGGAAGAACTGGGAGTCATCTGATGGACAGATGACTGTCCTAATATCCCCTGGCTCTGCTAAGGGACAAAGAAGAGAAACTCAAACTCAGAAAATACTTTCTTCCATGTCATTTCTTGTATCTCCCACCCTGAGTATCCTTGTGAAGATCCCAAGTGTCTCCTCAGTCCTGTAACTTGTAAAAGCCCCTCTCCCTGGCAGCCCTCCCTACTGCCCCTCTCACTATCTTTGCCTGGAGCTGCTGGCGAAGGCGCTGTCCCTGGGGCACTGTGGGTTGCTGCTGCCGATACACAGAGGTCTTATACGATGAGGGTTCTAGGCCCATGACACCAGTCATGGTTGTGGGTAGCACTCCAGGATAAGCTGGTCGGGTGGGCAGCTTCTGCATTGGTAACCGCACAGGGCGGTATGGGTCCACACGAGGGCCACCTGGAAAGGAGGGCAGACTTACTTGTCCAGGCTCCTCCTCCCTCCAGTCCTCTGAGTGATAGTCAGCCACAGTGACCCAGGGTAGTGGCATAGCCCTTGGGTATGAGGAATGTTCCTAGTGGCCGGCACTCACCTGCAGGCAGTGGCTGGTTCTGGGTGTACAGGCCTATGGAGCCCTGCCTGTAGCTAAGGTGGGATATGGAGCTAGGGTTCGCATGATGCAAGAGGTCCGGAGGCACCGTCACACCATAGGGGCCGCTCCGACCTGGGCCCAGTGCATAGTCCTGTGTGGGTGGCAGAGGAGGAAGGTGAGAAGGTTGTGAAGAGGAGAAGCATTTACATAGATAATTTTTATTATAATTCTAATGATAACCCTTTCCACAAACACCTCATGACTCCTATAAAGTAGAAACTCACTGTACTATGTAGTCATGAGGAAGGGCTGAGGGAGATGCATGGTCAGGGAGGCACTGACCTCTGTCTTGGTGGCTGGCTGGCTGCGTTTCTTGCCCTTAGTGGACTTCTTCTTGCGCTCCTCAGTGCTGGGTGGAGCAGCTCCTGGTTTGTCAGTTTTGGGGGGCTCAGGAGCCTTTTTCTCAGGCTCTAGAAGGGTAGGAGCTGGTGGCTCCTCATCTTCTGGTGGCATTGGAAGTGGCTCCAGGTAGTAGGCACGAGGCCGGGGCCTCAGGTGTGTGTGGTACAACAGTAGTCGTTGCTGTTCCTCCCCTCGAGCCACTCGTCGATCAACCCGGACTGTCCCAAACCAGCCCCAGGAGAGTGGTGCTGATGGCTTCAACCCCTCAAACAGATCCCAAGGAGAGAGCTTCAGTTTAGTGGAAACCTGTAGACCCTGTTCCAGCAAATGAGAGACAACAAGCTGATGAGACTTGGAGAACACAAAGCAGGCCTTGAGGACTTGTAGAATGGGGTATAGTATCTGCTGGCAATATTAAAAAAAAGGAAAAAATGTTGCAGGTAACTTCAGTCAATAGAGAGAAGGAAAGGCAGATGTGGACAAAGGGATACTCACAAATACACAAGGAAGAAAGTGAGTCACGGAAGAAGAGAGACGCGTGAAGGGTAAAGATGAAGCCGGGAGAGCAAGGAGGAGAAGCAGTGGAGGCAGAGCTGGGGAAAGCAAGGGGATAGAAACAGGATATAGAGAGGGTGAGAAAAGGAAAGCAGGGTAGGAGAGAAACTGACATTCATAGGAAAACAGGAAGAAGGAGAGTGAGAGAGAGAAGGGAAAGACTAAAGACAAGGCAGAGAAAGGAGAGCTCAGCAGAGTCAGAGAAACTAGAAGAGACAAAGAGGCAGGTGGAAAGAGAAAGAAAAAGGCAGTCAGGCAGAGAGACAGACAGATGGACAGACAAATGAAGAGAAATGAAAAGGATATAATATGATAGGAGAATATATAATGTATGATAGGATTTTGGTATTTTTTTTTTTTTACTTGAGACAGAGTCTCACTATGTAATTCAGGCTGGCCTCGAACTCGTGGCAATCCTCCTGCCTCAGCTTCCCAAGTGCTGGGATACAGGCCTGTGCTACCACTCTCAACTGCATTTTGGATTTTAAACTCTACCCTCTTTTCCTTTTAACTCTCAACTATACACAATGATTATGGTTACTCATCAAATACTGTAAATGACAGAGGGAAAAGAGAAAATAGCAGAGATGAGTGGTGGGGGGAGAGAAAAGCAAGAATAAAAGATACTGCATCAGCTAGACAAATGCATGGGGCAAGACAGGAGGCAGAGGGAAGAGGAGAGGAGGGTGCTGAGAAATGGTGGCATGTGAAAAGGGAGTGGGAGGAGGGGAGTCCAGAAAATAGGGTGGGACTCCAAAAAGGGGGAGATAAGGAAAGCTAAGTGATTTGCTCAAAACCCCTGAAACAGTTTTCAGAGCCTAATGGACTTCTGAGTGATGAACCTGCCAGAGCTTTGAGGTTACTGCAGAAAGGTCAAGGGCATGAGAAGACAGTGGAACATGCCTCCTTCTTGAAGATGGAATCAAAACCAGCAATCTTGTTGCCCTTGGTGTCAATAAGGGAGCCCTGTGGCTCACACGTGATGACATCTCGGGTTGGCTTGGGCAGTGGCAACAGTTGTCGAACCTTTTCCAGACTGTCTGACTGGTGCTCCCCCAACTCCTTCTGCAAGGACAGGAAGATGGGACAAGAGTTCAAAGATAACAGAAAAAAAAGACTGGGAAGCCTCAAAGAATAGCACAGAACCTGGCATAAAGAAGAAGGGTGGAGGCCTTAGGCCAGAACAAGTCCCTGAGACTGGGTAGCAGATGCAGCCAGGGAAAAAAAGAGGCGAGATGCCAGTACCCCAAAACCTTGCCCTTGCCTCCTCTGCCCACCTGCAGCTTCTTCACCAGGTTCATGTATGCACGCTTGTTTTCCTCCATACCACCCTGCGAGATGCTAGACATGTCTGCAGCCAAGGTCCCATTGATGAGTACACTCAGCATGTCCAACACCGTAGTAAAGAGCTCGCTGTGACAGAAAGCAGGGAGGGGGGTACCCAGAGAAGGAAGAAGTTAAGAAAGAAAAAGGTCTCATGGCAAGGAAGAGGTGTTCAACATGTCATCTCTAGGGCATCAAGACTGTGTGGGGAACCCAGGGTTACAGTCCACAGTATCAGCCACACACTCATCTGAGCAGACCTTGCAGCTGGCATGGGAACAAGGCCCTCCCCGCTTGGAGTAGGGAGCTGCTTACTTGTTGGACTGCATGTCGACAGTGCCACTGATGATGACCTCCAGGAGAAGCACAGCCCACTCTGTGGTCTGGTGAGTGCTACGCTGCACCGTGTCAAACATGCCTCCCACCTGCCAGGGCCACAGATCAGTTGGATGGCTCAAGGGTGACAGCCAGCTTAGGTTGGTAAGAGCCTGGGCTAGGGAGAGTTGGAACCCCAAAGATCAAGCTCCCTTTACACCCATGATTTGCTATATGATCTTGAGTCAATGGCTGAATTCTGGACATTTCCTTTTTTTTTTTTTTTTTTTTGCGGCACCGGGGATCGAACTCACAACCTCGCGCCTGCCAGACAGGACATTTCCTTTTATAAAGTGATGGGAGTTGGACTAAATGATTTCCAGAATTTCGTTCAACATTCCACAGTGGGTTTCCAGTATTTATAGGGACATACCAAAATCTAGGACACTGAGGGAAAGTCCCTGCAAGGATTCAGGGCATGCAAGCTATTGGACCCTGACCACAGTGATCCAATCCCTTTAACAACTTTCAGGCCCTATATCCAGACTTAACACTTGAAGATCACAAAAATCTAGAGTTCCATCCTTATCCCTGCCCTCCCCAACTCAGACTTCAGATTTCCAGCCCCACCTCCTTTCTTCTCCCCAGCTTTCCCCTCACCAGGTTGAGCCGAAGTTTGAGTGCCTCATGCATTAATTGCTTTGGTTTATAATCATCTAAGTACTGGCCATCTCGCCAATTCTTCACAATCTACAACAGAAACAAGTTTAACATGCAGCTCAGGGATCTTCTGGTTTTTTATCAGAAACTAATGAAAGTTCAAAGTACATAGTGGCGGGCAACCCACTCGGGACCCTTCTGTTCCTCAGACAGAAGCTTTCTTTCTCTCAATAAATATCTTCTGCTCTTAAAAAAAAAAGTACATAGTGGCCTCTTAGGTACATGCTTCCCTGCCCTCCTGCCCACCTCCATGGCCCAAGGACTCATACCTGATGCACTTGGTTGTACAGGGAGGTAAGGAGTCCCTCACGTTGCTCATCCTGCCCTTTCAGACATGTCAGCACCAGGGATAGGAACGGCTGCTGGCTCAACAGGGACATGCTAGAAATGGAATGGAAGGGAAGGGAGAAGAGAAGGGGGCAAGGGAGAGAGGGGAGGGAAGGGGAGGGGATAGGACAGGACTATAGGTTGGGGATCGGGCAACTTTCAACCTCATTTCTCCAAATCCCAGACTCTAAGATCTGGCCTCTTGCTTAGCCATGCCACTCTTACCCCTTGATTTGCCACTTCCATATGATGTCTATTCTCAGCCCTCGGCCCCAAATTTTATTCTTCACTGGGCCTGCCTCCTCTTTTTTCTCAATCCCAGCACCCCCAAACCTTTTACCTCTTTTGCTTTTGTCGATCACGTTCTTTGCGAGAGGAGGAGGCTAGGTGCTGACCCTTCTCCAATTCCTCCCCAGCAGCCTTTAATACATGCCCCTGGACAGAGGTGGGTAGTTTGGCAATAAGCGGGGCCACCAGCCATACACCAGAGCGTTCTAGAGAGCTGTAGGACAGACAGAGGGTTGTGCAGTGGTCTCCTTTCCCTGGACATGCACAGTATCTCCCTGAGGCAGTTATCATTCATACAACTAGAGAAATTCATAAGAGGATGAGGCCTAACATGTTTCTACCCAACCTGAGAACAGGTTTGGTCTTGCTGCTGCTGGGCATGTTGTTTGCCGCACTTCCAGAAGATGACCCTGTCTCTGCTGACTGCTGAAAGACTTCAATTGTGGCCTTGGCAATGTTCTCCAGGAGGGAGTTCATTTCCTAGGGAGGATGAAAGGCACAGAGGTGATAAAATAGGTAGCCAAGGGCAAAGGAAGACACCTGGTGCAAGGGATTGGAGATAAGGGCGAAGGAGACCATCTGTAGAGGCTGATGGGAAGGTAGGGACACAACTGTTGGGAGTTGTGCCCTCAGCACGCCCACATTTCTCCAGTTCCCCACTGTCGTCTTCTTTGCATGCCTCCTACATTTGTGACCCAAGAAACGGGCTCCATGGCCAGCCCTGCCAAACTTCCCCACAGCTTACAATTCCAGCACTCCCAACACATTTCTCTTATCACTAGCTCCACATGTTTACCATTTTCCCACCCCCTCTTATTTTTCTCAGTTCCAGAGCCTAAGGGTAGGACCTAGGCTTTTTTGTTTTTGGTGGTGGTGGTACTGTGGATTGAACCAGGCCCTTCACACTGAGCTACAAGGCTGGTCTTTTTTTTTTTTTTTGAGACAGGGACTTGCTAACTAATTTAGTTGTCTGGGCTAGGGTTGAAGTTGCGATTCTGTTATCTCAGCCTACAAGAGTGCTAGGATTACAGGTATATGCCATCATACCAGGCTAGAACCCAAGTTCTTCTACGGTGGCTCACGTCCGAGTTGGAGGTAGACATGGGAAAGTGGGGTGGTCCAAGAAGGCATTACTCACATTGTTAGGGGTCTGCTTGATCATGAGCTGCAGTTCCAGGGAAGACTGGCGCATGGTCCACTGGTCCAAGTTCTGTGGTAGAATCCCCACCCCAAGCTAGTGATCACCATGTCCCAGCTACCCATCACCCTACAACCAATTCCCCATCTCCCATAACTTTATTTATTTATTTATTTTTTGGTACCAGCAATCAAACTTATGATCTCATGTTTGCCAGACAGGTGCGGTGCCACTGAGCTGTATCCCCAGTCATCCATAACTTTTTTTTTTAACAGAAACTTTTTCTTGGCCAGGGATATAGCTCAGTGGCACAGTGCCTGCCTGGCAAGTGCGAAGTCCTGAATTCAATTCCCAGTACAAAAAAAAAGACGAACGTTTTCTTGGCAGGTGTGGTGGTACATGCCTATAATTTCAGCACTTGGGAGGCTGAGGCAGGACTGGTCATGAGTTCGAGGCCAGCCTGGGCTACAACATGACTTCAAGGCCAGTGTGAATTACACTGTGTGACCCTGTTTTAAAACAAATGAACAAGGAACTTTTTCTTTTCTTTATGTGTATGATACCACCTGGGGCTTTGCACTGAGCTATATCTTTAGCCTTTTACTTTTTATTTTGAGACAGGGTCTTGCTAAGTTGCCAAGTTGCCCAGGCTGGTCTCCAGCTTGCAATCCGTCTGTTTCAGTCTCCCAGAGAGCTGGGACTATAGGTATGTACCACCATGCCCTGCCAAATCTCCCATAGCCTTGAATCACAGGTTTCCAAAGGTCTAAAAGGGACCAATATGCCCCTCTTTTCAGGAAAGGTTACATTTAAATAATCCAAAATAGTTGAAATCTAACATACTTTAAATGCAGTTCAAGATTTCACATCTTCCTCTAGATCCTTATTCTACAGTTTCATATTCCTTTGCATCAGAAAGTTTTGCATAATATTTAACCTTTAAATACTTGCTATTAAAGTTGAAGCCTGCCTCTGCTGTTTTAGAACAGTTGTTCAAAAGTCCCAGACAAGCCCTTTTAAGACAATCTCTCTAAGTCCTGTGGAGACTGGAAAGCTACCACTGGCTAATCTCCCTTCAGCAGTATCTCCTCTGGCTAAAGAGACCTCATTCCTTTAGGTTTTCCTCCATGGCCTTATTTTTCCACCCTCCAATCAGCTGAATGTCTGTAGTAGTGGAAAGGGCACAGGTACACCTGGATTCACATACCAACTCTAAACTTATGAGCAGTGTGACCTTAGAGAAGTTACTTAATCTCTGTAAGCCTCAGTTTCCTCATTGGTCAAATAGAGATGCTTATGCCTGCTTCGTAGGGTCGTAAAGATTAAGCAAGAAAACGTATGTACAGTGTCACACATGGTACCATGCGTAACAAGTATTAACAACTTACAAAATCCATACTTAATAAGTAGTAACTATTTACTATTCAGTTACTGAGTCACAACCAAAGGGCCAAATGTACAAAGCCCTAAGCCAGGCCATCCAGATGTTAAACCTCCCACTGATGAGCTACACTCACTCACTCCAGGCAGCTGTGTGATTGCCTCACTGTCTTACTCCTGAGTCTAGACCACATTGGATTTATTCTTGAACCTGTGCTGGAGCTGTTGCTCTCATCTACTTTCTCCCACATCTTTATCTGTGTTCTTGTCTACTGAACTCCCTCTCTCTTTTCTTGGTTTCCACTACTTCTCCTCAAGTTAGGCCCCATTATTTCTTCCAAGACCCCTGTCATCTGGGTTTACCTGAAGAATACGCTTAATACGCTGCCGTTGGGGGTTTTCCCCATCCTCATTGTCCAGCAGTCGATGTGGGTAGCAGATGAGCTGCATGAGGCGCTGGGCCTGAGCACTACTCAGCACTGGATCTTGTAGGTCATTGCTGTCCTCACACAGTGACTTAAGGCAACGTTCTCCTACCCATTCCTGAGGAAGCTGATAATCAGGGACTGGGGGCAACCAGTAAGGGATGCTAGGAAGAAGAGGGATGTGCTGGGGTTGGGTAAGGGACCTATGTATAGCAGGGAAGTGGTACGATCACGGGCTAGAAACAGGCCTATATTATACAGAAGCATTTAGGGGCTGTGGGAGGAAGGTGGGACTGACCTGTTGGCAGATGCTGCGCAGCACGTACTTGGCATAGACATCCAGACTAGCTGTTTCCACAGAGATGTTGCGGCCACCCTGCCTCCGACCGCCACTGCCACCTCCTCCCTCCTCCTCTGGAAGTTCTTCTGTTCCTCCTGTCACAGTGAAGCCTGAACCCTTCAGTTCTGCATCCCCTGTGGTTCAGGGTGGGACACAGAGAGGGCA
Organism: Dasyprocta punctata; assembly: GCA_004363535.1. Taxonomy (NCBI): domain Eukaryota; kingdom Metazoa; phylum Chordata; class Mammalia; order Rodentia; family Dasyproctidae; genus Dasyprocta; species Dasyprocta punctata. The sequence goes on from RJWM01046169.1 coordinate 8,810, forward strand.
GAGTGAGATCAGAACACTGTGTAGAGATCCACCCTGGGCCTACAAAGGCAGGAATTCCCCCAAACGTTGCCCTATGGGACAGAAATATATTTCTCACCCTCCTCTCCTCCCCAAGGTCACAAGACCACCTTCAGGAGGGAGAAAGACTGTCCCTTGTAGTTCAGCTGATACTCCACCCCATACACACTTCTGGCACCACTCCCTTCCTACCCCCCACCCCTACCAAGTACAAACACAGCCTTGAGAACAGCAAACACAGCTCCATCCACGATGCGGTTCTGGGAGGCAGCCAGCAGGTGGCGATCACAGGAGGAGCGGATTCCGACTGTAGGCTTGTCTAGAGAGGAAGCTGAAGTCAGGGGAAACAAGAACAGGAAAAGTGTGGGGCTGGGGGGAGGGTGCTTTCTGTTGGCACCTGGCTTGGATCAGGGTCACTTACTTCCATCAGACTGGCAAGGATTGAGCTGTGGTGTCTTGAAAAGGTGGAGGAGGATGCGGCAGGTGAGCCGAGCACCTGGCTCTGAGTCTTGTTCACTACAAGCTAAAAGGAAGACAAACAGATCTGGAAAGGATGAAACCAAACTGTGTGTGTGTGTGTGTGTGTGAATATGTGTGGTGGGAGGAGAAATATGGGGTAAGACAGGTAAGGTGAAAGAAAAAGCTGTTATATAGTTGAAGGATCAAAAAATGAAAAGATTATAGGGCTAGGGCTGTAGCTCTGTGCAGAAAACATGCTAAGAACACACCAGGCTCTGGGTTCCATCCTCAGACCATCACAGACACAGACACACAGACACAGACACACACATACACACAAAGATCAGGATTAGAAAACAGGCCCAGAGGGGAACAAAATAACCAAACCAAACCAAACCAAAAAAAAAAAAAAATAGGAAAAAGAAAAAAAGAAAACAGGTCTCTTCAGCCTGGTGTGCACCAAAGCACTGGCCTAGTAAGGGCCAGGGAGCCACAGCAAAGGGTCCCACACCAAACAATGAGAGGATAGCCATGATGTACTGAAATGTGGGGTCCACCAGAAATTCTAAGGGTTATGGATTGGTAGTTCACCAGCATTAAGGAGTGAAGGGATGGCTGCACAGCGAATCAGATCTTCCAGGAGCAAACACTGCCGAGCGATGAGGATGGCAACAAAAGTAGCCAGGGAGTCATGGAAAGACAGGTCACTGACCTGCAGCAAAGAGCAGACGGATGTGGCAGCTCAGTGTGGAGAGATGGCATGCCTCCACACTACAGAACTTGGACAAGTTTGATGACTATGACCAGACCCCAGCCCTGCTAACTGCCCACCCCAAATCTCACATCTACATTGCAGAGGAGATCGTTGAAGCCACAAGTGCCATTGTTAGAGGAGCAGCACAATGCTTTAAGTACTCCTAGCCACTCAGCACTCAGCGACTTGCAGTAGCCAGTCAGCTCTGCACACAGGATTGCGATGTCATTCACCCTAGGGAAAAATACAAGTGCCCTCAGGAAAAGCCCTGCTCCACCAAATCTCAGATTCAGTAGTTTTTCATCTCTGCCCCAGTAGTAATCAAAGGTGCAGTACCTCCCATGTATGTCACCCCCCCAACATCAGGCAGGGGTGTGATTGATGCCCATTCCTCAGTACACCCCATGCCCCATACCTATCGGGATCATGGTGCCCTACACAGACGTGCATAAGGGCATTGCAGACAAAGCTGTAGCGGTTAGCAGGGTTCTCACTAAGACTCTTGCCTAGCCCCGTGTAGGTGAAGGTGTGAGCAGCAGGGTTCTCCAGGGTGTCGATCATGAACTCAGGTGCCCAGCGCATATTGGATTCTGATGGCTCCACATTGCAGTAAATGGTGTTTTTCACCTTTGAGCAAAAGTCACTGCAAGGGCAGGAAAAGATGACAGTAGGATTGAATAAGTGGGGTACAAGGGTGGTCTGCACAGGGGAGAAAAGAAAAAAGGTAAGGGACAAGGGACCTTGGAACAACAAAAAGGGAGCTGTGCCACAGCAAAGTGGGCAGGAAAGGAACCATGTAAAACAGGGAAGAGTCTTGGGAAGCAGAAGGCCTGCTCACAGTAATGCAATGGCACATGGAGGACATGTTCTATAACTGACCCTGGGTAGGCAAAAGGGTAATGGGCTGTGCTCTGCTCCTGAGGTGGGTGGTAATGGGAAGGAGACAGGACTAGGTCCCACTCTCTACCCTTTACCTCCTACCTCTCTTACCTGAAGAGTTCCCCGAATTTGCTCTTTAAATGGCTACAGGAGGTGTATAGATCATAGAGATATGCAAGGATACAGCGTTCTGCAGAGGAGCCATCTGACCGGTTCATCCCATGCTTCACTACACCACACAGCCTGTCATAAGAGGCAGGGTTGGGAGGATCAGCAGGAGGCAGGACGCAGAGGCCCTCTGAAGCAGATTCCAGTCTCTCGGTAACATCATTCCCTCCTCAACTGCATGGCAGGTACTTCCCAGGGTGAGACCATGTGTTCCTCCCAAGCGACTTCTGGCATTTGCCAGAGCCCCATGTTTCAGGTCTTTCGAAGCTCTGCTTACCCCTCAAAGACCTGTGCCATCTGATCCTGGTTGAGGATGAGGCAGGCGTGATAGTGGCGTAGGACGGCCACGATGCATAAGCACAGGCTGGTAGTATAGCTGCCTACCAAATCCGAGGACTTGAGAAGCAGCTCGGCCTCAACCACACTCAGTTCATTCAGCAGCTAGCACAGTGGATAGGGGTGAGAGAAGAGAAGATGCCCTTCATGTCATACATAACCCCCTTTTCTGAGAGGAACCTGGCAAGGCCAGGTTTGTTCCCTTTCCTACTGGAAATGCCTTAACACAGAAGGGCCCTGGTTTTACATGCCTGTCTTTTGTTCTATTAATGATACCCCTAACCAGTCTCCAGGACAGTTCTACGAACTCCACTGTGGAAGGACATTCTGTACCCAATGTTCTAATCTGTCTCTTAGGCCTCCTCAGCGAACACTTAAGTCTCTATTCCTACAGTCTTAGGTCACGTTCCACTCCCCCTGTACTAGTCTTCCTACCCCCTCCAAACAGCCTGAGAAAATGGGTAGAACCTCTACTTCAATACTCATGACCCTTCATAGCACAGAATTCCTTCATTCATCTTTATCTTCCCTAACTCCCCCACCTGAATGGCAAAGTCGATGAGGCCACTGATGCTGAGTGAATATTCCATGAGGTCGAAGATGAACTGCACATGCTGCACCAGAGGCAAGTGATATGACATGCCAAGGGCAAAGCTCGTGATCTGCTCCAGAACATTCCGGGAAACCTGATAAGGGCAGTGGGAGTGAGACAGGAGTGGAGGGAGGGAAGAAGAACCAGGGAAGCAGGAAACCATGATGGTGGAAGGGGGTGAGACCAGCAGGCTTGGCCTGCCTAGGGGGAAAAAAGATAAGAGGAAAGAAAAATAGGACAGGAGGCCAGAATGTGGGAAGGGGGCTGGGCTTAGGCCCACACCTGAGCCGTGACCTGGTGTTGGTCATAATGTGATAGGTGCTGGAACTTAGCAAAGATATCTTCAGCAGTGGGGAAGGCTTCAGGCCGGTTGCGGCGCCGCTTCTGCCCATCCTCCCCACCTGAGGGGACAGTTGAAAGAGATGATTCAGG
>RJWM01046170.1:0-12450 GCA_004363535.1 Dasyprocta punctata
AGGGAAGGGTAGAGGAATGGGGGAAAAAATAGTTATATCATGTACAGGTACAAATTCCCTATGATGAATGTGATTATTATGTATACCTAAAATATACCAATAAACTTAATTAATTTTTAAAAAGAAAAAGGAAAATACCCCAGTGGGTTACTTTCCTAGGAGCTCTTTTCCCCTGCTTTCTGTCACAAAGAACCCTGACTTCCGGTATTCACTGTCCTCAGAGGAGGGTCACAGCATGCACCCAGAGTCCCAGGGTCCATTCTGGTGGCCTCCGGCTTCCTGCACGCTCCCTTCCCTGTCACAGCCACTAGCTCCGGGCTGGTGTGTGACCCCTGAGGTCTGCCCAGACTAACCCCAGGACTTCTGCCTGGAAGGCTGAGGCAGATGTGGCTTCTCTCTCCCCCAGACACACTGGGAACTGGCACGATGGGACCATTCCGGTACCGCCTGAGGACGACACTACCCCAGAGGTAGGAAGGGGGAAGAGAGCCCAGGGAAACAGAGCCACAGGCCTGGAGCTAAGCCTAATTCGGGACTCCTGGATACACAAGCCAGTAAGTATTCTTACTCTGAAAGCCAGTTTGAAGATCGCAGCAGACCACTGGAACCACGTGGCTTTTTTTTTTTTTCACAGTATATACTTAATATAAAGAGCCGACTCACGTACCTAGGCCTAAAAACAAGTGCTGGGTCACAGTACACTATTTAACAACCCGTCTCCCCCAGGACTCCTTTTGTGTCTGATTTTCATTAGACTCTGAATGACATTCTAGATAAGCGTGACAGGGAAAGGGTTGGGTTGTCAGTTGAACCTAGTTTGGATTTCACTGGCAGGATAATGACGGAACCTGATATTTAGCAGTTATTCATATTTGTAACGAAATCATCCAATTTCCATCCCAACAGAAAAGGACCTACCATTCTCTTCCAATCAAATCCTTGCTTCATAGACGAGAGAACCGAGGTTCATACAGTGAAAGTGGCTACCCAAAGTCGCCCAGCTAGTTGACAGCACAACCAGGACTCAAACTCAAACACGTAGTGCCCAAAACATTAACCCCGTGGAGAGCCCACAGCCAGCCCACCACACACAGCTGCATCTGCTCGACACGCTGCCATGAGCCGCCCAGCACGACCCAGTTCAATAAGGTCTGGGCTGATACCTAACACAAATCACAACTGGTTATCTAATAAGTTCTCTTCTCACAGAATCTAATCCTAAAAATATTTTCTAAAATTAAGCCATGGCTCAGATAACATCTTATTAAACTCCTCTGAAAGTTATATTGTAAAAAATAATTACAACCCAGTGCAACAGATCCTGAAAGACATCACAGCCTGACTGGCTGACAGCTGCCCCTGCCAGCACACACACCCCTCCACCCCTTCCATAATGGCCAAGCCCACCTCCCATCCCAGAGAGGAGACACCAGGGGCACACATGCCTGGACCTTTCACAGCTCGGGGGCTGGCAATGTGATCCAATCCCGGTCCATGAATCTGACAGGAAGACTCACAGGGCCTCCTCTTGATTTGGAAGTGGTAGTACCCAACATTCAGTACTGCAGCCACTGGGCAGCCATGGTGATTGCAGAGAAAGTGAGAGATGACAGAATTGAAAGCTGGAAAGCATGCGGGCCCATGCAGAGCTAAGTAACATCGCTGCAACCGTCCTGTCTCTGGACTTACTGCTACGTCAGATAATACGTGTCCTTAATACTCAGGCCACTTGAACTTGGCTAGTCTTTTACTTGTATCCAAATGCATCCTAACCCATAGGTTCCACAAAGAAGGGCTATGGATTGTAAGTCAAATGACCTGGGTTCTAATTCACTTATTGGCCAGATAACCCAAATTGTTTATTCTCTCTGAAAATCTCATTTTCCACATCTACAAGAATGAGATAACAGGCAATAATAGCAATAAAATGAAAATAACACAGGGCAGTTACAAAAATCACATGAGCTAATGTAAATATAGCCACTTGATCAACCGCAATGTTTTGCTCAAATTTTTCTGAGGAATATTAAGCTGTAGAGTTTCTCTAACCTGGAGCTACCCATCTAACCCAAATCCTTTATTTTACAAGTATCAGGTGATTCAATCATCATATAACTGGCTGGTAATATAACGAAACCACACATCTGATTCCAAATCCAAGGCTGTCGTGCTAGCCTTGTGTTGATAAGTAACGATCTAAATGACATACTGTGTGGGTTAGCACTCACTCAACTAGAGTTTATGGAACATATACTATAGGCCAGGTACTACTCTAGGTATCAGGGACTCAGTGCTGAATAACATCAACAATGAAATGTTCCTGCTGTTATGAACTTAACAATCTAGAAAGGAAATCATTTAATCTACATCTATATTTATTTTGTACCTACTATATGCCAAGCACTATGCTAAGATTGTCTACTACATCCTAAGCACTACGCACAATTGCTGTTCAAATATAAATACAAATTTCCAAATAGTTTCGAAGACATCGGCTATATTTACCAGGCTTTACCAAAGAATGAATAATATGCAAAGTCTATACTTTGTTCTCAACAGGCAGTATGAAAAATGGCAAACTCATTGGAAAGAGTTATGAATAACCACGCCAGCATCTAAAAACCGGACAGAAAGTGGCCAGGACTCCACGCTAATCAAAGCAGTAAGGCGGACAGAAGCGCTCAGGGCCAAACCACACCCTTCTCTAAGACCCAGACTTGAAGAGTTGGTTCAGTTGGCAAAGCCACGGGGAGCACTGAGTGACTTCTGCCTCCCACAGGCCTCTTCCGGTGCCCTGGTCTCCCCTTTTTCTCCCTGTTCGTCTGGAATTCCTCTTCCAGCCCACAGAGCTCTGCACACACCACTGAGAAGATGAGGCAGCACCCCAGCCCTTGTGAAGAGACAGACAGGGGTGTCCAGGATGCCTCCTGGGACCAGCCACCTGGTTGCAGAGGCTACACTGTTATGCTGTGTTTGAAACTTTTCTTTGCTAAAATATCATTTGGAAAAGAAACACTTAAAACGTGTTGTTTTGTAAAAGCTGCTTTCTATAATCCACATAGTTGTAAATGCAAAGCTTCCTGGGGATGTGGTTTGTGTTTGGACATCCCCCCAAAGCCTCACACAGTCATGGAGGCAGCTGGGTGTAGCATTTGTGATTGGTTCATTGTCTAGAGCTTGGACTGGTGATGTGAGTGCTGCATCCACCCAGGGATAGGGAGCCGGCATACAATGTAAGGGAGGGAAGGAGGCGTGCTTTTCACTTTCGCCCTTTCACTCTTGTCGCCTGTGGCCACCACGAATGGTTGCCCCTTAGACACACCACCCTGCTGAGTATGGACTGAAACCTCCAAAAACTGTGAGCTAAATAAACCTTCCCTTCCCTAATTTTGGGTGTCAGGTATTTTGTCTCAGCAACCAGAGGAAAATAACCAAGACAAGCAGCATAAGTACTACTCTGCTTCCTGGTCTGGTAGAACACACACCTAGGGGGACAGCACCTCTCCTGCCCACCCCTTCACCACTAAGCCGGAGTAGAACCCCTAGCTTCCCGCTTGCTGGACTTCATCTTCTGATGCACAGGGAGAATCTGAGAGTGCTGTGCTCTACCCTTAAGTACACAAACACATTGTATAAAATCTAAGAGGGCACGGATGAGTATGGTTCCCCTGAAGGCAAACCCCATGTCCCCCAAATGTGGCAATGGTCCCAGCAGCCTCTAGATGGGTGCATTCCAGTCAGTCCTGGGTGCCACCTCTCTTGTGCACACTGGCAGGAAGGGCCACTGTGCCACTGAAATCACGAATCCCAACTGGCTTTCAGTCCCCTGTTCAAACCCATATTTATCTACGTCAGTGTCTAGAAATTTCACTGCAAGTCCTGCTATTGTAACAGTGGGTTAATATGTCAAAGACATACACAAGTTCTGCTGCCAGATGACTCTAGATTTTTTTTTTTTTTTTTTTTTTGGCGGCACCAGGGATCCAACTCACAGCCTCATGCCTGCCAGACAAGTGCTTAAGCCACTGAGCCAAACTCCCAGCCCTAGGTCTTTGAGGCAGGGTTGCACTACGTAGCTCAGGCCAGCCTTGTGCTCACGTTGTCGCTCCTCCTACCTCAGCCTCCCTTGTGCTGGGATTAAAGGCATGTGCCACCACGCCCGGCTAGGACAACTCTAGATTTGAATGTCAGCAGCTCATCTCTTTTTAGGGATGCAGCCTTGGACAAGCCACAAACACTCAGCTTCTCAGAATTCTTGTTCACAAGCTGGGAACCACGCCTCCCTCAGAGATCTGTGGCTGGAGTACTTGTAATGGGTATAAAGAGCCAGCACATAGAAGACACTCAGAGATGGCGCCGAGGGCCACCCGCGCGGTCTCAGACAGCAGCCCTGCGGGTTTCCAGCAGCCCCGCACCCACCACAGCGGCCACGCTCCAGCACTCTGCCAACGTACCCATCTGAACAGCTCACTTCTCACCATCCGGAACACCGGCTTACTAGGGAATGCAGACAAAGGAGCCCCCCAAGCACGTGTGACTGTTCCCCACCTCTGGGATTCACAGGCCCACTCCTTATTCCTGGAGGGAACAGGGCAGCTAGCAGGTCCAGGGCCTGCAGAGTAAGTGTGCACCCCTAACTCAGGCAGGAAGTGTGGGCCACAGGGAGGCCGCCCATGCAACCCTTTCACTCATGATGGGGAAGGAAGTCCAAGACAAGAACACAAAGGAGAAGAGGACGAAGAGAGGAGAGGAAGGAAGGAAAGGAAAGAGGAAGGAAAAAAGGGGGATGGAAAGGAGGAGGAAGGAAACATGAATCGATTCTTCCAGAACAAGTGCTGGTGACCCCAGATGTTTTTGTTTTGTTTTTTAAATCTTTTGGTTCTCTTAGCAAATGGGAAATCTTTGCATCCTGATACCTAAAAGTAAAATTTCGGTTCCTTGTTTGGAATACCCTAGGAAATATCCAGCTCAAAATTATCAAAAATAGTATCTTTGAGTTCATTTTAATTGGCTAAATGATAATCACCATGGGTGAGGGGCAAACAAAGCACCAAAAGATATATCATAAATTTCTTTAATCAATGCCAAAGTCAGCTCTGTGTGTGTGTGTGTGTGTGTGTGTGTGTGTACCAGGGATTGAACTCACGACCTTGCATGGACCAGGCAGGCACTTGTGCTAGGCAGGTGCTTGTCCACTAAGCTATATCCGCAGCCCCTTAAAAATCAGCGTTTTTGAATTTACCTTTTTAACCACTTTGGCATCAGTAGGACCATAACTCAAACTTTCTAAACTGTTATTAGGCTACGAAAGTGTTGCTTTCCTGAACAGCAGACAAATATGTGTCCTTTGGGGACATCTTACCTACTCTAAAGCAGGTTTAGTCTCGAGGGAGAATGAATGTCACCTCCACTTGAGACCCCGGGCAGGCGAGGACCAACTGGAGAGGAGCCCCAGCAGGGTCGCCTGGTGCTGCTAGTCCTCCCTTCTCTGCATGCTCATCATGACTTAAACCACCCTTCCCTCCTCTAGAAGACTTAAAGCTAAGTGTGCAAACCACTCTCTCTGAACCAAAGGACCATACAAGCCAAGCACTTCTGTGTGGCCAGGGTGGCAGCAGAAAAACTGCCGATCCTGCTAATCCCTTTATTATTAAGTTTACCAGAGGTGCTTAGCTCAGAATGAAATTCAAGATGCTCTAGAAAATTCAGCAGGAGCCTACTTTCCAGGGAGCTCATGGGGCGCCACCTTCCTGACTTGAAACTTACCCAGCTGTCAGCTTACAAATGAGTTGCACAGTCCCTGTTTCACGAACTGCCACTAGTAAAAATTCTAAAGGAGAGAGAGGAAAAAAGTGGGGGAGCTACAGGAAAAGACCTTTCATTCACGAAGGGTTGACACAGCCTAGAGGCGGATTCTTGCTGCCAGCAGACGACTTCCCCCACCCCCAGGTACAGGCCTGGAGCTCCGGTAGTGTGGAGAGGAAACCCCACACTTTAAAGTCAGAAGTTCAACGTGCAGAGTTCTGACACGACCTTTCAGGACGGTGCAAGCCGAGTGGGGCATTGTTGGGGACACAGAAGACGGGTTCACACCTGCCTGCCTGTACACACACTGCAAATGCACACACATGCGTGAAACAGGGCTCACACACACCCTTGCAGCCCACACTAGCTCTGGAGCCCAAAGCACTTACTACCAGAGAAGGCGGCTGCCCGCACTCCTTCCCTCACCCAAACTACTGGTCTTCTCCTCCAACTTGGGCGGAGACTCCCGGGGCTCTTTCCCCAGGCCCCAGGTGCCTGCAGGATTCCCCACCCGCTGGCCCCACAGACTGTCTTCCCTCTTGGAAACGCTCAGACTTCACAGGTTCCCTTCCCGGGGGCTCCAGCTCAGCAGGGGCGCAGCCCACGCCTGGAGGCTGGAGCCCAGGGCTACCAGTTTCTCTCACGCTGGGGAAACTCAGCCACTGGCCTGCTGGGGCAGCAGGGGCCACGGCAGAGGGGCAGCAGGCGTGAGTTAGCGGGTGCCCGAACTGAGGGCGCCTCTGGAGCCTGGGCGCGGGAGGCAGAGATGCGTGAGCCCGAGCTGGCCCTGCCTCTCCACGTGGAGGAAGGCAGGAGGATAAGCGGGCGACAGGCCAGTGTCCCTCTCGGCCAGCGGGTCTCCCCGCTCCGGTCCCCAGGCAGCCGCCCCGCGCCCCTGCCCTGGGCGCTGCGAGCGGCGCGCGCGGATCCCAGCACTGGCAGGGCCGGCGGACACGCGTGCGGAGCCTGCGGGGACCGAGCCCCGCCGGCCGGGCCCCCGCCTCTCCGGGCAGAGCCGGGCATTCCGGCCGGCGCCTCGCTGCGGGGGCTCCCCGCCCGCACACGCCCACGGCAGAGGCCCCCAGCCCGGCTCCGCGCGCCCCGACCCTGCCGCGCCGCCCCACCTGGATGTGGCAGGAGATCTCCGAGTCGTCCAGCAGCCGGATGGTGCATTTCATCTCCTGGCTGAGCGATTTGACACTGGAGCTCCGAAAGTGGATCATCTTCATGGTCCCGCCGCCTCTCGGCACACAGCGACAGGAGGCGAACATGCACCGCGGCGCGGGGGACGGGCGCAGGCTGGGCGGGCGCACCCTCGCCACGCACCGCCCGACCCGGGCGCGGCCCCCCGGACAGCTCGGCGGCAGCGCCGGCGGCCACACGTGCGCCCGGGGCGGGTCCCGGCCTCCCGCGCCGAGCCGCGCCCTCCACCTCCCCGCGGCGCTCGTGCGCCCCCTGCGCCGGCTCGCGCCGAAGACCGAGCCGCGACCCCGCGGCGCCACGCACCCTGCGCGCTGGGGGAGGGCGGGACGCGGCTCGGGCCCTGCGGTGCTGCTCGGCGCCGCCGCCGCCGCCGCCGCCGCCGCTGCGTCAGGCCCGGCCCGGCCGCACCCCCGCCTCGCCGCCTCCTCCCCCAGCCGGCCGCTGATGCCCCGGCTCGGGTCGTGAGCGTCCCTGCCCGGCGCCGGAGCGACCCCGCTCCACGCACGGGAATTCGGCCCGGGAGAGCACCGGGAGCCGCGCGAGCCCCACAGCGACAGGAGGCCCGTGCGCAGCCACTCCAGGAACACCGCCGGTGTAACCATGCTCTGCGCCGGTGGGACTGTGAAGGCGCCTGGCTTTATTCTGTGTTAGCTGTGAGCCTGTCCGCTTCTGTCAAAAATCCAGAGCCTTGCTCAAGCCGCTTCTCCTTTATGTCTCCCAACACTCACTGCAGTGCAGGAAGGGTCCCTGCCTGCCCTCCCCCTCAGGCCCACCCCTGCACCCCAGCTGCCCGGACTCCAGGGGTCCAGCAAAGGAGATGTGGCTCATCCCGCGTTAGCGTAGTCCCTGGGGACTGGGGTCCCGGAATTCCCTGCCGTCTCCAGGAATCGTCCTGGCCCGGGCTGCTCAGATCCCTGTGTGAGGTGCGCGATGCCTGGCCACGGCGTGGCTGTTGAGGCAAAGCAGATGGAGCCTGCAGGTGCAGGCTGGGGTGTTCGGGTTGGGGCACTGGTGGAAGCCCTCTCGCCCTGTTGTTCCCACCCTGTCCCCTTCTCCCCCAGTGCTGTGGCTGGAACGCAGGAGTGCTTTATTAATGAGCTTCAACCTTTTGGGCGGGGGGGCGTGAAGGGGACGACAGGACCTCATCAAGCTGCCCAGGCTGGCCTCGAACCTGCTAACTTTCTGTCTCTGCAGACTGGAGAGCATCCGAGTATCTGGCCCCGCTGTTCTTCGAGCACAACAGATCATTAGGAAGGAATGTGTGCTGCAGAAAGGGCTGCCCTGCGCCGGCTCCTTCCAGGTTCGCCACACCTATGCAGAGCCGCTTAGCCGGAGGCACGGCTGGCCAGGGAGGAAGAAATGCGGAAACTTGACCTTGTGACGGGGCCTGGGGGGCCCCGAGGTGCTCCAGGACGCTGATGGCGTTGGCGGCAGTGGGGACCTGCATCAGCCCTAGACTCGCCTTCTGCCTGCTCGCCACCTCCCCGTGATGTCTGCTGAACTCGCCGAATTACCTGGCTAGACGGGGGCCCCCAGAGCACAGCCCTTGTCTAGACAGCAGGGTGGAGCGTATTTTACCTCACGTTGTCATAGGTGATTATGGTTTTTAAACACTGAGGCAACGGCATGTGCATGCGTGCGTGTGTGTGCGTGTGTCTGTGTGTGTGTCCTGGCCTTCAAGTGAGAGATCAGAATGGAGGGTCTGGAAAAACGTGGAGCTGATTCTCTGCCCAGCAAATGGCCGAATTGGGGAACTTGGGAGGATCTCATCATTTCTCAACTTCAAAGTGGAGCGCAGCTGCGGTTACCTTCGCCTGTGTTGCAGGGGCTTAGAAGCTGGGGTGCGGCAGGGCCCGCGGAGGAGCGCTCTCGTTCCTACCCTGCAAAGCTCTGCGCGCACCGGTAAGGAGGCAAGGATAGGGCCTGCTTCCGGCTGAAACTTCGATGACTGATTGAAACATCTCTCCCGACCCCAAGAGCAGACAGTCAAGAGAGCAAAGAAGCGTCACCATCTAACCCAGGCATGCTCTCCGGCAAGGCCACAGAATAGGTATCCCGGAAGCAAACCTGAACAGGGCTAATCATCTGATAGGTGACAGGGAAAGTCAATCTGATGAAGAAAGCACAGTCTTAAGCCATGGTGCCGAAAAACCAAGATCCACCCTCAAAAATAAATATACACATAGGGATCTTACATGGTTCACAAAAATTAACCCAAAATAGATTGTAGAACTACACGTAAAATATAAAACTTCTGGAAAATAACATATGGAGCCGGGCGTGGTGGTGCACGCCTTTAATCCCAGCACTTAGGAGGCTGAGGTAGGAGGAGCTTTGTGAGTTCGAGGCCCGGCTTGGGCTACAACGCGAGTGCAAGATCAGCCTGAGCTACATAGTGCAACCCTGCCTCAAAAAACTAGGGCTGGGAGTTTGGCTCAGTGGCTTAAGCGCCTGTCTGGCAGGAGTGATGTTGTGAGTTCAATCCCCGGTGCTGTAAAAAAAAAAAAAAAGGAAAATCTAGGTAACCTTGAGTTTGGTAATAAATTTTTATTTAAACATCAAAGAGCATGATAAATTAGATTCCACACTGATGTATGCATATCTATGTTTGTAGCAGTACTATTCATAACAGCTAAATCTTGGAAGCAACCTATATATCCAACAACAGATGAATGGATAAAGAAAACACAGTATTTATACACAAAGAAGTCTTATTCTGCCATAAAGGATAAACTCAAGTCATTTGTAGGAACATGGATGCACTTTGAGACCATACTGTTAAGAAAATCAGACACGTAAATATTACATGGTTTCTCTTATATGTGAAACTCAGTATATAAATAAAAAGTGCAAAATAAAAAACAACACGAAACTAGGCGTGGTGGCGCACGCCTTTAATCCCAGCACTCAGGAGGCTGAGGTAGGTGAAGCGTTGTGAGTTCAAGGCCAGCTTGGGCTACAATGTGAGCAGGGCCAGCCTGAACTACATAGTGTGACCCTGCCTTGAAAAAAGTAGGGTTGGAAGTTTGGCTCAGTGGCTTAAACGCCTGCTTGGCAGGTGCGAGGTTGTGTGTGAGTTCGATCCCCCCTGCAAAAAAAGAAAAAGAAAAATGAGACAAAAGTTATTGTAATGCAGCATAGACAATGTGTCTCAAAGTATGCCGTGATTTAGTATAATTGTTTTATGTGTTTTACATGGGTTTTGGCGTATTAGTCTGGCTGTTAATCTGTATGTGTGATAATCAACTTTATAAGGACTTGTAAATAAACTAATCTGATCCTGGCAAAAACAAAAACAAAGAAAGGGGTGGAAAGAGAGGTAAGAACCGAGATGTATTATGTACATATACCAAATCCCCATAATCATTAGGTACTGCAAACATGTACTAATTAAAAAATTTTTTTAAATCTTAAACCATGATAATTTGTACTTTATTGAAATTTAAAACTTTTGCTTTGGGAGGGACACTGTTAAGGGAATAAGACAAGCCACAAACTAAAAGAAAATATTTGCAAAGCACATATTAGACAAAGGAACTGTATCCAAAAATATACCAAAAAACCCCTCTTAATAACAATAAGAAAACAATTCAATTTTTAAATGGGCAAACAGACATTTCACCAAAGAAGATGCACAGACGCAGAGCACCTGAGATGATGCTCGACCTCTGTACCCCTAGGGAATTATAAATGCACCTGTCTGGCGATAGAATCGCAGGCACTGACAGCACTGACGCTGAGGATGGAGAATGGTTCGGCCACTTGGGAACACAGTTTGGCGGCTTCTCACAATAGCGCACATAGGTTTACTGTGTTCTCCAGCAATTCTGCTCCTTGGTATTTGAACAGATGAGTTGAAATTTTATGTCCACACGAACCCGCACATGGATGTTAGAAGTTTCTTTCATAATTGCCCAAAATTGGTGGGAACCAAGATAAACAGATAAGCAAACTTGCATTCTCCAGTGGGAGAGCACTCAGTGATTAAAAGAAATGAACAGTAATGCTGTAGGAAAAACATAGAGGAAACTTAGATGTACATTTCTCAGAGACCAATATGAAAAGGCCGTAAAATGCATCATTCTAGGAATTCTGTTCCTTGGTAATCCAAGAAATGAGTTGGAATTTTAGGTCCACACTAATCCGCATGTAGATGTTAGAAGTTTCCTTCAAAAATTGCCCAAAAGAGCCAGGCGTGGTGGCAAACACCTTTAATCCCAGCACTCGGGAGGCTGAGGTAGGAGGAGTGTTGTGAGTTCGAGGCCGGCTTGGGCTACAACACGAGTGCAAGGCCAGCCTGAGCTACATAGTGCGACCCTGCCTCAAAAAACTAGGGCTACAACGTGAGTGCAAGACCAGCCTGTGCTACATACTGCAACCCTACCTCAAAAAACTAGGGCCAGGAGTTTGGCTCAGTGGCTTAAGCGCCTGTCTGGCAGGCACGAGTTTGTGAGTTTGATCTCCAGTGCCAGGAGGAAAAAGAAATTGCCCATAAGAGAGAACAATGGCCACAGCAGCAAACAAGCTCAGTCTGGGAACAAGCACCATGTGTGGGCCACAGCCAGACTGAGAACAGCCAGACCCCAGCCCGTTCTGGTGCACAGGCTGGCAAACAAGAAGTACCAATCCTCCCCATCACCCTTAAGCAACTGACTTATCCAGAGAAACACAGGTTGTGATAATAGCTGTGGAGGTGAAATGCAATTGGATGCCTGTGGCGCTTTGATGTTTCACTAACACTGCAGGTCTAGGACCAGTGGTCTGAGCATAGATTCAGAGGATATCAGTAGGCAATGCGTCATCTGGGGGGGATCTCCTTCTGAGGATTGCAGCCATTGTTGATTTCCTATGGTCTAGATTTGAAGTCCTATATCATTGCCATTGTTTTGTTGGGTTGGGTTTTGTTCTGTTTTGTTTTGTTTGATTATGTTAAGTCTGATGGCAGGAGAAGCTAGTTCAAGGATAGCAAGATATATTTTGGTAGCCACTTTGGATTTACTATTGGCTTGTTTTGAAGTCTTTTATCACATTCATTGTTTTGTTTTTATTGTTTCTTTTCCATTCTATTCTATTTGATTTATACTATGTCTGAAGTTATCTGTAGCTATTTTGAAGATATCAGAAGGCATTGTGGTCATAATGTTTTGAAGCCCTGTATCTCTTACACTGGTTTGTTTTGATTGGTTTTATTCTGTTATATACTCTTAAAAATAAAAAAAAAATTGCCCAAAATTGGTGGGAACCAAGATAAATGGATAAGAAAACTGGATAACAGGGTTGCTTGTAAATGAATAACGAACAGCTACATGACATTCTAGAAAAAGTAAAACTATAGAGATGGAGTAGAAAGTAGGAGTAGCTGGGGGTTTAGCTCGGTGGCACAAGTGCCTGCCTGGCAAGTGCGATGTTGTGAGTTCAACCCCCAGTACAAAAAAAAAAAAA